>BMAV01017476.1:61743-93253 GCA_019973955.1 Trichonephila inaurata madagascariensis | reverse complement strand
AGAAGCTTGTGATTTCTCTAAGCAAACGGAATATCATTTAAAAAGCATCGTGTTAAGCAAGTCTTAAAATAAAAAGTTAAAATAAATTTGAAATTTTTAAAGATAACGAAAAGTATAAGCTTTAATTTTATTAAAAATCAAAGATAATATATTGCAATATTTTTTGTTTGTTTTATCAGTGAAATTATAATTGTATTAAAATAAAGAATAAAATTATATTAGCTTTTCGAACATATAAATATATTAAAAATTTTCATAATCCGTTAAATTAGTTTGCATGTAGGTATTGAGAATCATTAAAATGTATCGCACTTTTCAAATGTTAGTAATTCTAAGCCATGTACAGAATATTTTTATTCTATTATAATATATATACACTTTATTTAAAGTAAAATGGAATTCAAAACTTATTTGCTTTGAAAATTGAAACGCATCTTAGAAAAGAGTAATTTAAGTTATTATATTATCGACGCATTAAGTTAGGATAAACTAATTTACTTTTAAAGGTGATTAATTCGAATTAATAAAGTATGCAATTAAAATTTTAAATTAAATGTGCAACATATCATTTATAAATTCACCAATTTCATGTTAAACCTAATTTGTGGTTTTAAATTTTTATGTTATAAAAATCCTTTTACGTTTCATTTTTATGATTTTGTGTTGTGTTTGTATACGCCTGAATCTGAATAAAAATAGGGGGGAAAAAGTTAGAAACTAATAACTGAGCTATCATTAATTTCTAGCAAAATAAATTAAGCAAATTCGACTGTATCTGATAATTCTTAGAATAAATGATTTGTTATTTACTCCGTCTCTTCAAAACTGTTTCATAAATTTTAAAACAAATATCAGTACTAGGTAATATTGGACTGAGCTTTTGAGGTTTGTTTATAGTTTGAGACTTATTAAAAGCCTTTTGATGGATAATTTCAAACTGCATCTTTTTTTTTTTTTTTTTTTTTTTTTATATTTAATTTTTAGTTATTTTTATACTTGAGAATATCTAGATTAGATTTCTTTATGCATGTACTCCTGCATGTATGCATGCAACAAAATTGATCCATTTAGTTTACAAATAAGAGAGGCAAATATATTTCTCGCGTACGGATCACTTGATAAAAGCTCTAAAGAGCTAAAATTTCGTCACTATAACATTTCTGATGAATGGTTTGGATATTATATAGTGAATAAAAGAAGTAGGGAAAAGATAAAACTTACTTCTTTATTTATTGGAATTTATCTTCAGTCGTTAGGGGACAAAATTTATCTTGTTTATTGTCATTTAGGTTTGTATCGCCCATTTTTATAGGGTTATGTACTGCTTTGTGGAATGAAAGGGCTTTTGACAACGGCAAAAAAGAATCATTAAGCAACCAATAAATATTCCTTTCCAAAAACATTTAAGAACTTAAAGAAGAGTGTTATCGTTGAAGGAAAAAATAATGGCGTCATTGTTTCAACACATTATCCTCTCTGTATATTTCTATTTTCGAAAAAAAAGCTCGAATTAACTCATAAAGGGGAAAAAAGAGATAGGCGAAGAATAAAATTCTTAGGGAAAAAAATTCTCTCTTTAATTAATAATTTCTTCCCTTTTTTTTCGCCAGGAAGAAATAAGGAAGCGTATTGATAATTTATGCAGTTGAATGGGAAATTTCATTGTCGGTAGTTTTTTTTCAGAGTTCTTTGACAAAGTAAAATTCTTCATTTGATTGTCAGAGTTGCTTGCTGTGACGTTGAAAAGACGAAAGATAATGGCATATATTTACCATACATTAAGTCCTGTATTTGTAAGAAACTCTTTCAGCTTCATTATGCTTGCATCCTAAATTTGTTTTTTCTATAGCTAGCACGTTGATGTACTTTACTGCAGGCGTAGTCACAAATGAATGATTTGGAAGTAAAATATGGAATTCTTATCACCATTACTGGTGGGAATGAAGAATAACATTTTTTAAATAGGAAGATTTTTTGAAATTTTTCTAGAATTTCATTTTTGCATTCATGAATACAATTCAACAAAAGATCAGGTGAATAATTATAAGGCAATAGTAGGATTACATTGACTTAAAAAGTGCGATAAATGCAATATTATTGGAACTTAAAAATCTGAATAAACGTTTTTAGGGTCTTGCGATCTGTTATTTAAAAGTCAATGGAAAAAATTATTATTTTTTATACTAAGTTGCTTTTAGTATATAAATATATAAACAAGTAATATTTTTAAGTGAAGGAAATAAGTCTTTGAAAATATTTGATATTTTATTAGTAATTGCCATCCTGTTTCCCTGGGTATTTCACAATAATGTAGGACTATATATATATTTATATATATAGGTCAATTCTCTACTAACAAGTGGTATATGTTGGTACTAACTAGTGGTCTACTAACGTCTACTAACTAACGTCTACTAACAAGTGGTATAGCGGTATATATATATATATATATATATATATATATATATAAATTTTAGCATTAAACTTTCGATTGTATTCAAAACCACTATAGCCATAGAAAAAGAACAAGAGCTCGAATTTCTGAAATGAAATGTGTGTTTATCTTTTACACCCCCGTAACCTTATACCACGGGAGTGGATTACAATAAAACCTGTTATTAGTGGATCTCTACTAAACCTGTGTACACAATTATATATTTGAAGTCTGTAGGTCTTATAGATCCAAATGGAAGGGGTTTTTTAAGTATATATATATAACGACCCTACAACTATCTCCACGTTAATGAGTCGGCTTCTGTAAAATTGACTCTTAAACGTTGACAAATCAGAAGATAGCGCCAAATTTAGCTATCGTTTTCTAAATATGACAGGAAATCGTTTCCCGCTATTGGTTACATGTTACAGCCTGTTACAGCATGTTACTTTGCACATACCCACAGAAGCACTTCCTTAAGCAAGGGGGCTTAAAAAATTCACTGTAAATGAATTTGAAATTTTTTGGCAGACATTTTTATCACTTCTTTAAAACATCAGCGAAGCTCTGTACAAAATTTTAGAACGATACGATCAACAGTGTGGATTTGTATAAGGCTCACAAATAAATATCAAACATTCAAATTCATACATAAGATGAAAACATAAATCATGCTTGTGAGAAAATACTGTCAATGGAGACAATATTAGAGAGATTATTCTGAAAACATTAAAACGACTCTTCACGTCCAATCGAATTCACTTTCAGTGGATCCCTTAACGTATTGGGATTGAAGGCAATGAGATTGTAGACGCTTTGGCCAAAGCTGGTGCTTGTAATCCTTCGATATCATTTGCACCTTTTACCTGATTGGAGCTTTTTTTCCAGGGAAAAGTGCAAAAATAAAAAACCTTAATTGGCCTGTTCCATCTTAGAGCTACTGGTATATGACTCTTGTCTTGGTGGTTCTTCGACACTTGTATGCAACAGGCAGGAATAAACCGCCCTTACTCGCTTTCGCAGTGATCATCTTATATCTTTGACATATACTGATGATACAAAAAACTATGCTGTCTACTGCACCAAGTACCTACCACCTTACTTACTTAATGTAACAATCGCCTCATGTTCTGAGTGTATGGAGCTTGCGAGGTAGGATCTTACTGCTAATCCATTGTTGGTTTTGATTTTCCTTCAGGTATATGAAGTCATGGATCTGATCTCTAACCCTGCTGATCTCCGAACAACAAACATAACAATAATCATCAACAACAAACATAAATTATTTTTAACATGTCTAATATTTACTAAGGAATATACCAGTGGCTGAATGGTAGCCACAGATCTTGGGTTCCAAAGTCGGGCTGAGCAAGGTTGACTCCGCCTTCCATCCTTTCAGTGGGTTGGTAAACCGAGTACCAAGCTTGACTGGGAACTAAATACTGAAGGATTCATACCAGGCTGACTACCTGACCGGAACATATGCTCATACACCTCACTCCCCAAGATCACATAAACTGAGATGGGTCTTGGCCCTCATGGGCTGTTGCACCAATGATTTTAGTTAAATATTTACTGAAGCAAATACTTCAGTTTGAAATTTTGTTCAGCAAAATGATACCGAACTGTCGAATTGAAGTTATTCGATTCTATATCATGTCTTAAGAACTACATGAGTGTTACAGAAAAAAAAGAGAGAAAAAAACTTTATTGTTTTATCTGTAATTAGTGAAACATGGTTCCACACATATCCAGAAAAAAAAAATTCCTTCAAAATACGATATTAATTTAGTGTGCTTTTTATCAATTTAGCAAGATCCTTTAAGCTAGTATAATCACTGAGGAGTATCTAAAAACTCAAATAGGATACTAGTAAAATCATTTATAATTTATTCATATTCCTACTACAATAATAGTTATATATGTTCTCATGCAAGTGAAAGCTTTGCATAGTAATATCGAAACACGAACTCTCCTGTCACAAGACGAACACAGGGAAGGCTTTGCACAATCTAACTTAATCCTAGACATGAAAGGACTATATTACCATCACTAAGACTCCAAGGACTTGTTTGAAATAGTGTGATGTATGGGAAAGCCATCTCCCGCGTATATATCATTCAAATACGTTTGTCTGAAACTTGATGATATAAATGAGAAATATTCACAATTAAATATTATATTTGTAGAATGAGTACTTAGACTTCACAACACAATTTACCCCTGTTCATAAACATTTGTATGTAAAAATGTTAATAGTTTAAGGAATGATATTCTATTCAAATCTCTTTATTCATGATTTACTGTGAGATGACGTTCTTAAAATCATTTGTAGTGGGTATTTATTTTTGGAGAAGATTTATTGTTCGAAATTGCGTAGATTATGTATTGATTTATTTCAAGAATTATGCTTTTAATCATATTATTTGCCTATCATTTTGAAATATTAATGGGATTGATTGCTGCCTGTGTTGAATATTTTATTTTTGAGATTATTATAGGTAAATAGAAATTTTCGAAATATATTGAATTATGATCCACGAAATAATGATCTCAAATGCCTTGGTATGAAAATGAAGGGAAAGAAGATTACAATTCAGGAATCCTGCTTATCCTCAGAACTATGTTTAGATTTTGAGGCCTTTTCCAAATGCTGTAAATCTAAAATGCTTTTATTAAACGGTGAAGAATATATGTTGAATAAAATTATATTGGATTTTATTAATAACTTAAGCAAAATTCAGAATAACATTTAGTTAAGTATTTTCTGGAGAAATCTGTATTGGGGAAATTTTCTATCGAATTAACTCCATTACAATTAAAATTCAAATAGTAAAGATATTACTTAATATAGCTTTAATGTTTTTGGAGTTCTACGTGAATGCAAATTTTCAGCTTTTAATATTCGAAATTACTTTTGGATGATTGAAAATACCCCAAAATTTATTTACGTCTGCATATATTCCTGATCGGAAATATATTATTGGAAATATATTTTTCTATTGATAATTTTAAAGAAAATGTAAATCGTAAAGGATGACTTTAAAAGAGAAAAGTATAACTGTGTTATATTATTATATTTGAATTTCATACGTATAATTTTTGACATCGGTTTAATATTTTTCTAGTAAAACGAAATAAAACACAAACCATGTGTTTCTGAAAGTAAGCCGATCCGTGTAAAAGCTGAGAATGCGCTTTTTCTTAAAAAATTTACCGAAGTTTCGAAACCCGTATATAAGCCGAATTTGGGTAAATATTTCTTTTGGGTAATGAGCAGGAAGAGAAATTTATATACGCAAGAGGTAGTCGACCAATGTACTTATATCATGCCCTTTTGCATGATTTTATGCATTCAAACATTCCCATGAGTGATTGGGAATTTTACAAACTATTCTATAAGTTGGAATCAAACACTTCTGATTTCAAAGGATTTATGTCACTTTTTTTAATACGCTTTTATAAGTTTCACTTGTATGTATTGGTTGCTCGGGTGTCTTGAGATTAATAGTTGAAGTAGAATCCGCCAGGAAATGTAGAAGAAACAACCTTGGAGCTGACCGAACTATCGGGCTTCGAGAAGTATCATATCATGGAGTTTCATCTCCAGATGAGTGAATTTCAATTATCTAAAAACATCCGGTTAAGGGTTTGGATTTCAAATTATGCTACCAGGATTAAGCAATAAAATATATATTTCATAAAGTGTTAAAGATAGAATAAAAGTAGCTATTTCTAAATCATGTCTAACTTCTTCTACGAATCTTCTTGCACTCGCGACCTTTGGGCTGCGACTAGTTCTTCATCTGCAATTGAATATATAAATAATCTGTAACTGGATATATAAATAATCTGTAACTGAATATATAAATAATCTGTAATTGAATATATAAATAATCTATAACTGGATATATAAATAATCTGTAACTGGATATATAAATAATCTGTAACTGGATATATAAATAATCTGTAACTGAATATATATATAATCTGTAATTGAATATATAAATAATCTGTAATTGAATATAAAAATGATTAAAATTTATAGTTTCAATAACAAAGCAAGCTAAAAAATCTTTAAAAATGTCAAAGTTTCGGTCTTTTCCACACACTTTTGACTCTTAATAATACTTCTTTGAAAGCTCTAATGTTTTAAATCTTGATATTTCTGTAATTTTAAAAATTCTTCTTTATCTCTTTGTACGTCTTTAAGCGCACTAAACTTTAAATCGTGATTTAGTTCTCAATTATTAGAAGTTATTAACTTCCATTCTTATTAAAGCTGCTAAGCTTCTTAAAAGAGAAAAATTAAAGCTGAAATATTTCTGTACTTATGACTGAGGGAGGGGATGAAATAAAATCTTACTTTAAAAAAAAATGGCAATATCCTTTTCTTAAACATGCTTGGAAGTTGAATTCCTACCTCAGAAAAAAAAAGTTATTTAAATACTTAAAAATTTTAGATTTTTTTTTATAATGTTTTAATTTTCTTTCCCTGCAAATTAAATAATATAGCATTTGTTGAAGATATAGCTCATAAATTTATTTTTTCTTCGGTATTATAATCAGTATTCAGTGAACTGAAATGTTTAAATTCAGGGATATTTCGAAATGAAGCATTTGAAAAGGGAGAATGTGAAAAAAAGTCATGCTATTCTAAAAACACAGTTTTGCAAGTTAAGTATGTTTTAAAGTCAAATAATAAAACAGCAACAACAACAATAAAACAAATATTTTAATTATTAATGGAGTTTGTTATACAATTTATCGGTTTAGAATCCTTTATACGCGGATACACGCTCACACACATACATAATATATAATTTAGTATAATATCTATGATACATATTAACTAGCTATGTATGTAAATTAGTGGCCACGGTAGTCGAGTGATCCCTGTCGTGAACTCAGGGTTGGCCTTGTCGAACCACGAGTTCGAGCCCTAGTGTAACTGAAGACGTACCGTGCGGAGAGATTGATGCACGACAAACTTGTCGAGGCTAAATTATCCCGTTGATGTGGTGTTGAAGTAAGGTGAGGGGAGTGTCAGATATGGTGTCATCCTCGTAATTTTCTTGTGTTTCAATAATGACTAGTCCGTTGTCAATAGCCCTCATGTTGCTTCAGAGGGCAATGTAAATTAAATAAGTATATTAAACAATAGGCTAGAAAACAGAAACACAATACTGCAAGGTAAATTAGCTACGATAGAAAACTCTGGGGCTGAAGACTGAGTTTGCAGATATAAATATTTCTATCATGTATTAGCAGCATTTAAGGTATGAGAGGTTTTCTTTAAAGTGTTGTACTCGTTAAGTCCGTTTATGTCAAAAAGTTAGTTATAACAATGAACGCAATCTGCTTTGAGCGTTTTATACATGAACAGTTTTCCAAAAAATTCTTCAAACTTTTCACCAAATTAAATGGAATTACAAATGTAATTCCTTTGAAAATGGTAAATATCTCCATATACTGTAAAATATGGTGTATAAGACGCACCCGTGTATAATGCTTACCTATACTTTCAGGCTGCATTTTTTATTTATTTTTTTGTATTTTTTAGGAATATTATCCGTATAACGCGCACCTCTTTTTCAATTCCTACTATTAGCTCGTACTGTCTATATATTTATTTATTTATATATTTGTATATTTATTTATTTATCTTGCTGGAATTTTCAATCGTTAATAAAATACATTTTAAAGCGCTGAATTGAGCTGAAATTTTATATACAGGATCATTTTGGATGACAATACAATAATTTAATTATAATTAATAAAAATTGATTGATTAAAACTAATTATTTAAAGAATTACAAATACAGCCACGTTGGTGACTTAGCGACCCTTTTGGCGACTTGTGCCAAAACTTGAAAAGGTTTTTTTCTCACGTGTTAAAGCATTCAGTTGGACTGAAATTAAACAAACAATACGATACTTTATTGATAATTAAAAAAATTAATGACCGCTTAATGTTGTGATTCTGTCCTATGTATATACATATTTATATTAATTGTAACTATTTAATAAAAAGTAGCTAAAATAAAATTTTTCGTTGTTGATCTATGTAGGAATTGACTTAAAAACTATTTTTTTATATTACTTGTTTTTATCTTTAGAGCTATTATTTTTATACCCTGAGTATAACGTGAACCGGTAAATTTCGATCTTATTCTTTGTGTTAAAAGTGCGCGCATACGCCGGATTATACGATAATATAAAACTGACTCACACCACTTTCAAAGAAAACGACTCATATTATTATTGATGATAAATGATATTAAATATTCATAAAATTAATGCAGTTATTAATGAAAGTGCCAAATATATGAGAATTAGACCAACAAGTTTGGAGATGCATGCCCCTTAAAGATTTCCGCCATTATCTACGTTTAAAGTGTTAAAATTATAAAAGAGAGAAATTAATATTAAAAAGTAATAGTAATAGAGTAAAGTTCATAAATTAAATGTTACTCTTAATTATTTAATATTACAATTACTTATTTAATTTTTTTCAAAGAAATTCTCGTTTTTTATTATAAAAGCGTTTTGAATTCAATCATTTAAAAAGCTGTTAGTAAGAAATGTCAATTCTGTTAAAAGTTCAGTGACTTCAAAATTCATTTTCACCCAGCGTAACTCTGCAAAAACGCCTACACGAAAAACACAACGAAGCTTAATAATACATTTCATTCATAATAAAATACGAAATAAAACCATATTACTTCCAGAAAGAAAGAGTTTACGTTAAAAATATATCACCCTAGCAATAACCCTCTCTCATTGAATCCGTACATTGCTCGAAACAAAATAGGTTCTCCGAGATCCAACCCCCACCCCATCTCATTTCATTTCACTTCACTTCTCGTCCACAACTTGATCACATTCCGGAGTACTTCCCTGTCGTGTAGTGAGAGAGCTCGGGTGACAAGAAATTAATAGCATCAAAAAAGGTGCAGCTATCGTGAAAAATGACTAGAACTTTTCATGTGTTTGGGACTCTGCCAGAACGAATAAATTTCCATCAAAAAATAAGCAAGAACAGAAACGTAATTTTTTTCCTCCACCCTCGCCGGATATCTTTTAGCAGCAGGCCCATCATTAAAATTCGCTTTCGTGCGTTCGCTGTAGCGAAGGTGTCGAAATTTCGGGTCATTGTCGAAGACTTTTATAATGATGTTGTTGAAGTGTTATTACGGTATTGGTATAATTTTACGTATGTAGGCCCATAATGGTGTAAAAGGGGGGTGAGAGGGCGGTGATTAAATGCGACTTAATTAGTTAACTAGAGATGATTAATGGCTTTATAAAGAGAAATTGCGTAAAGCTTCGATTCACGGAAGTGATTTAGGTGATGTTTGTATTTGGAATGTTCCATTTGTCTTTCAAAGGTGTTTTGATTAATTGTTCGTGTTTGTTTCGAAGGTTATCGGTTTCGGAGGGTGAAGCGAATATCATTAAGAGTACAAAAGCTGTTTTCCAAATTTATCGCAATGATTCTTCGTAATTCGATTTTATTCCGTTTTCAAACTGCTGTCGAAGTATGATAGTACATTTCTCATAGAATATTCGAGAAAAATAACCCATTTTAGCATGTTATAGTTAAAAAAATGTCTAACGAATGTGAAAAGCTTTAATGCACCGAGTGTCCGAAAAGTAGGACTACACTTTCAAGTACTAATTAAAATAAATAAATAAAATAAAAATCACTTATGGTTCCTTATGTCTCAAGCAGATGAGAACATCATAAGTATCTCGGAAAAAAATATTTTAAGATTTATTGTTGGAGGAATTAAGGAAAATGGAACGTCGCGAAGATCAAATTTTGAGTACAATCCCTCATATAAAGAATCTGACATCATTAACTTCATCAAAATACGACGAACTAAATGAGCAGGTCATGTTGTCAGAATTGACGAAGACCGCACCAATAAAAAAAGTCTTCAATGCCCAACCAATTGACAAAAGGATAAAAGTCAGGCCAAATCTAAGATGGATTGTTAGCCTAGATAAAGATCTTCAAATTTTGAAAGCTAAACATTGGCGAACTCTAGCAAGAAGAAGGCTGACCTGGAAAAGGCTTTTTAAGAAAGCAAAGGCCCACCCAGGGCTGTTGAGCCTCTGAGGAAGGAATGGCTTATGGTTATTTTGTTCTATATAAAAAAAAATATCAAAGTTTATTTGTAATTCTTTATTGCATGATTGCAATGTGTGCATATTAGTTGCGAGCAACACATTCAGTCTATAAACCACGTTCTCTAAACAACCACTGTAATTCGACTTTTCATTTCAACAATGTTACGAATTGGAGATTGGTAAACAATGTTTTTCACGTTTCCCTACAAGAAGAAATCCATAAACGTTAAGTTTAGAGATTTATGTGTCCTCGGTATTCGACTTACTCTTTCCATCCATCACCCAGAGAACTTTTTTAAACTCCAGCGTCGTGATGCCACATTTGAACTGTATACGTGTTACAGATTTTGGTTCGATAAACGTTTCTGCAGCTTGCATTTGTTGTTGTGGTGAAGCCATTTTGAAACAAGAATGTTGCAAAATGTGATGTTGCACCATCAAGTTTGAATTTCAAGTTTTTCCTTTATGAAGCTTAAGAAACAGTAAGCGAAAATGGTTTGTTTATTTTTAAAAATGCTAAAAATGCAGCCATATTTTTCGGGTACTCTATATAATTAGATTTCATTCTATCTGCAGAATTTACCACTGTTTAATGTCTATGTTTCCAAAAAGTACAATAATAATCCTTTGATGCTAAAAGTAATCAATATTGTGTGTAATAATTTTCTTATCTCTTATAGTATCTAACTATTTCTTTCAAGTGGAAGATAGAATCAGTAAAATATTCATACATCACAAGTTCTAGGCTTATTTTATTTGAAACTCATGAGTAAATATATATTAATTGATTATTTCTTCTAGATTTTGTTATTGGTAGAAACGTGGGACTCATTTAAGTTTTAGCTTACCTTATAATTTGACCATGGTTCAAAATCATGATCTTAATCAAAAGCACAAATGGAAAAATTTAACTAATTTTAACTTAAGTCATATTATTTTACAGCTCATTTCTTTTATATTCTATTGTTAGATTTAAAGAAAAGAAAATATTATTCGAATGAAAAAGATACACGTTCTTCAGTAAATAGTTTAATTTTTGATTTCATGAATTACTTTTTGAATAAATTATTTTTCGCTTTCAAACATTAAATATAAATGAAGTATATGCCAAGATGTGTGTTAAACCTACAAACCTGATAACAAAAAATTGTGGTATTTATTGTCACATATGTGTTTTATAAAAATTGACTCATAATTTAAATTATTTTATGCATTCACAAACTAGGTTGTATTTTGAAATATATTTCTTAGATCTAAATTTCCTTTTCCATCAAACATTATTTTTGTCTCCAGAAGGTATCATTGGTTTCAAATATCTTGAAATAAAAGTAGAATCGTGGAATTCTGAAACTATATATTTACTTTATGGGATATAAAGATTTTAAAAAAAATATCTCGAATAATTTTTTTATGAAAAAAAAAATCTCTGTTTACGTTCGAACTACCTATTTTTAACGATTCTTAGAAACTTTTTATAGAATGCTAGATTGATTTTTAGATATCTGAAAGGAAAAATATCTTTCTTAGTAAGAATGATTTTTTTCTACAATTCGAATAATTTTTAACGAAGAATTTCTCGTTTGATCTACGCTTGAAATATTATTTCGAACGATATTGAATCGTTTCTCCTACTTTTGTAAAAAAAAAAAATCTTATTTACATTCCTTCTTACTTCCTTACTGGTTACAGTTGAATATTTCAGAGACATATTCTCTGATTATTTGAAGAACTTGAGTATAAAAACATCTGTCAATGCTGATGTCTGTTATTCTTTTAGAAATGATCTTTCCAAAGAAAAATAAAGAATTTTTATAAAATTCCTAATTTTTAAAATTACTCAGTATGTTCAAATTACTTAGTATAAAAAGGTTTATTTGCTTGTAGAAAAAATATATTATACTTCTTATCATATTTGTATCTCTTTTGTGTAACAATTTTATATCAATACAGCAATTTAAGATTCAAAAATTCATTTCTTTCTACTCTTCTTGTCGATATATGTATATAATTTAAATCAATTGTTCAGTTTTAACTGTTTCAAATTGAAAACACTTTATTTTATTACCTTATTTCATAGCAACTTTTTGGAAAAAATATGTTCAGCAAATCAGCTTTAGTACAACGTTTATATTGTCTATTTTTTCAAATGAAAAAGTAGTTGGGAAACATTAATTTATTAAAATATTTTATGTTATATAAAATTATGCAGTATAGTTTTTTATTTAGTCTAATTTAGAATGATATATTAGAGATGATTATGTGTCTTAAGCTTATTTTCTCTCTCTATATATATAGGGTGAATCAAAAATCTTGCCCTGATTATGAATATTTATTGTGTTACTGTTATAATTAGACATGTTTTTTCCCCGATAATTACAATTTTTAAACATAATGACCCCACCTAAGCCACCGGGTAGACCGCAACACCTTAAAAACATTAGATAGCCCGTATCCTGGAAATGTATTCCCACCATTGGTCTAAGCGATATTCCAGTTCCCACCAAGTGTTAAGTTCAACAATTGCTTCACTCACACTCAGCCTGCCACTTCTAGGAAGATCCTTAACGCGATGCCTGTTTCTTTAAACATTCCATACTATAGCTTTATTGATTTTGTACTCGGAGGTTTGCTTCTATAATAACATCCAAAATTACACTTAACATTAATTGGAAATTTCGTTTAGTGAAACCAAAGTACACATTGGGCTTTTTCTTGAATCGACACCGCCAAAAAAGGATGTTTTTCTTACAAATGTACTCTCGAGTCACTTTTGAAGGCACATTCATGCCATAAACTGCACAATAAAAGTACTAAAACGGACTGACCTATTCAATTATACTAATGTCACACAATTATATTAAACGGTTATTTTGTAATGAATTTTTATAATCAAGGCCAGAC
This sequence comes from Trichonephila inaurata madagascariensis, assembly GCA_019973955.1. Taxonomy (NCBI): domain Eukaryota; kingdom Metazoa; phylum Arthropoda; class Arachnida; order Araneae; family Nephilidae; genus Trichonephila; species Trichonephila inaurata. Next base: position 79,782 of record BMAV01017476.1, on the reverse strand, counting down.
TTTTGGTTCATCTTGTGCAATTATCAGCTTTTTCAATTTTTTTTCGTTTCGCTTTGTCTAGAAATCACAGTGCAATAAACATTCTCTTTTGAGTGTGTTTAAATCAACTTCCCATTAATCAGCTGTTGAAAATTTTTTTGCATCTGTGTTCTGTTTTTGAAACGAAGTTATTAATCTCCTTCAATGTCCCCCCATACGTTAATTGACATACACCTAATCCTTATATACACTCATGTGTTAATTATTAGCATTAATTTCGAAATACAAATATATTCCACCCTAATATCTTCCATTAACATAATCTTAACTCTTTCTCATACCCCAAGCCTTTCCCGTTTATTTCTTCCTCAAATTATCAACCTTATTAAATATCTCTGGTTGCTATACATAGCCGTTCCTCAATATCACGTTCGGGTTATAATTCTTGGCGTTGTTCTATAATATGCAGGGGCGATAGGAAATGCTGCAAGATGAGATACAGCTCATTCCGCTGCATCCCTTCCCTCCCCTGGAGGTATGAAGGTGCCGCTTCTGATCATAAAGTGGCACGTGGTAGCACGTCCCTCGGACATGGAGCGGGGGTGTCATTTCCCTCCCCTCACCCCCTGACGAATGACTCCGACCTCGGTGTAAACATTCGTCACGTACTTCAATTACGAGATGCGAAAACTTCCATAATTCATTCATAGGAGGAATATGGCGGAGAAAGATAGAGGAAGGATTCTGGCTCCTTTCGTTGTGTTGTTATCGTTCCGGTGCGGAGTTTGATGCTGTTTAAAATGTCGTTTATTCAAACAGAATAGATGATTTGGTTTTAGACGCTTGGTAATTTCTGAATATTGATTTGGTATCAGTGGGGATGAATGTTAATTGTATTCCTTGCTTGGATTTTTAATTGGACACATGTTTTTAACTTATTCTTAGTTAATGATGATATCTTCTTACTATGTTATATAATAGATCCCCGAGGTAATGTCATGTTTTGAGTTGAATAAAGCATAGATATCAGTATATTTAATTATTCAGTTATCTATTTGCAACACGGTACGGTGTCATCTATTATTTTGCTTATAGTTTGTGTTGTCCATTTTTCTATATAAAGATTATCCATATTTTAACGTTTTTGTACTGTAGTGGTAAGTAGATTTTTCATTTAAGGTGTTAAATCACTTAATGAATGCATTTTTCTTAATTTAAAATGTTCTTGAAACATGTATTTCGAGTCAGGATTTAGTTTTTAAATTCAGTCTTTTAAATAATTTAATGCTCTTTCTCAAATTCAGAAGACGTCTATCTGTTAATTAAATTTGTAATCAGTGGTCATGCTTGCTAATTAAATTTAAGGATTGTTTGATGCTAAATTCATACACTTTTCGATGTTTTTTCTTCTTAAACTTCTCCATCCCTTCATTAACAATTTATGTGGAACTATAACGTTTATGCATATAAAATTAGTTGGATTTCAAAGCATTCCTGTGATGCTTTATAATCAATTTGACTGATATAGCCAGAAATGACATTAATAGCCAGTAATATTGTGCAGTTTTAATAATTAAGACAATTTTCTCTAAACTGAGCTTCTAATTGATTTATATTAATTGAGTATTAGTTGGTCCTTTTCATTTATTCTTAATCAAAGTACTATACTTAATGTATAAGAACAAACGTGAGTTTATATTTATAAATTATTTTATTCTGTAATTTGCTTCAATTTTTTGAACAAACCCACGTTTATTTTCTGAAATTGTCTATGCTAGTATTGAAGTAAAGTGCATAGTCCTGTTTAGTACGTAATGGTGTTCTTGGTGGCAATTAAAAATAGAAATATTATTGTAAACTGCGTTACTTAATAGGGGGGGAATGGGTGCGAGTGTTTCCTTCCAACTGTAGATTTATATAAATTTTACTTGTTAGAGAAATAGCCAAATTTTTTAGAAATTCTGTAGCACCTTCCGTATCATAACATTTCTCTTAAATTATTACCTATATTTTATCTTGGGTATACTTTTATGTTGTACTAAGAATCTGTTAAATTAATTAATATATAAAAATGAAAGTTATATATATATATATTTTTTGTACATTACGTTTTTGCAACCTGCATATAATTGGAAAAGATGCGCGAATACGCTAAGACATAATCAAGTTCTTTTGAACGTTGCAGTAAATCTTTTCATACATCATCTACGAAACATTTCTTCATTGTTTCTATGTTACTCTCCCTCTCTTTCTATACCCTCATCTGTTCATTCTCTTTTTAAAATTTTATCTTTTAACAACTTTTTTAAATTTTATTTTTAGCAAACCATTTGCATAAGTTTCTGGATTACAATATAGACGCTTTGACGTTTATATCTTGAAGAAAAAATATGTTCAAAAATGTGTTAAATCAAAATGTGTAAATCAAAAATGTGTTAAAAATGCAATACATTTTTAAAACTATTTCTTCTCAGATGCTTTATATTTGCTTTAATTTAACCAAACTGAATTTGTTACTTGTTTGACTTCAGTTCAAATTACGAGTTCCGTCACCAATAGCCCAAGTGTAGCTTCAAACTAAGGCTTTAATAAACCGTTAATATCTCAATCGGTTGCACACGATCTGTTTTAAAAATATTTTAACCAATTTCAAGTGACGTTTAATTTGAGCAGTTTATGACCGAAAACCCGAATTCTCATCTTTTATTTATCAAATGTTATAACGGATGATGGAAATTTAAAGATACCAGTTATTGCGGCATATACCAGAAATGGGGAACCTTTTTACCATTAAAGGCTGCATGTTAGATTAAGTAGTAATAAAGGAGGCCTCTCTTCGGTTAATGTACCTATAAATGCGACTTTTATTAAATTATTATAGTTTTTGTACAGGTTTAACAATTTTGTGCATTATATAGAAGTGGTGGTGTTCTTAACAGTTGATCCATGTGATCGTTACTAAATTAAATGAGAGGTTCTCATGGACTTGACAGCAAAGAGGCTTCTTTTGGTAGTCAATTCTAACGTTTATTTACAATTATAATTTCTAAACGAAGAACTATTTTCTACGAAAACCGCTACATAACACATTCCGTTCGCTCGCTTCGTTGCAAGTCGTTTCAGTTCTTTCGACCGTTCTTTTCCGAGTCCTTTGTTTACAAAAGCCAGTTTCACATAGCGGACGCTAGAGGGCGCAACAGAAGTATTATTAAAAAATTAAATCCTTATTTATTTATTACTTGACATTAAAGTTACAGTATAAAATATTTTTGTTATCACATAAGGCTAAAAACTTATTATGATATTAATTATTGATTATTATTTTTTTATATAATTATTTTTTTTTTTATTCATAGATATACCGTTGTAAATTTCTATATTTATCAGTTGGTATTTTTATTTATTTAAGCATATATATATATATATATATATATATATATATATCAAAATTCATAACTTGAAACCTTAATGGATTATCTAAGTGTCTGGTAGTAATACCATGTTGCACTAGGTAACGTTGTAACATTTGAAATATGAAATGTATAATTGACTATTTCCACGAGCAGTCATTGAAACATACATTCATGTCATTCTTTATTAATTTCATTATTTGCAAGCTGTTGTAATGTAGATAATAAAATATTAATTAATACAAGTGCTAGCTTTTATTCAGGCCACACAAGAAACTCACGGAGATCGCGGGCTCCCCACCTCTGGGACTTGCTTCTTGTAAGCAGAATTTTTTTTTACATATTTTTCAAAACTGAACTTAACGGGACATTTTGTAATTTATGTGGCATTTCAGGCATTACATTTTTCTTTTGACACAGTTTAACATTCTGTTAAGATATTTTTTATATGATTTTATGAAGCATAATTTTATCTTAGACCTGCAGAGAACCTCTAAATTATCGAATCTTGATTACATATAATGCGAGCTTAATTCCTGTGTTGTTGTTGTTGCTCATGCCACCTGCCTGACATAGTCAGATCGAGACCAATAGGCCGTGGGTAGCCTAGTGGTTAGAGCACCGGACTCCGGACCGGAAGGCCTGGGTTCGATGCCCGTACCACCAAATACCCTCCGAGCACACGCGGAGCACGTGCTCGTTAAATCAGTGGGTCCGAAAGTCTTGTGGGCTGAATCACGAGTGCAGGGAACTGGAGAAAATTTCCTCCAATTTAATTCCATGCCTAAATTGTGGAGGTGGAGATAGGTGGTGTCGCTATCTATCGTTCCTTCGGGAATTTCTCCCAGCTAAATCGTACTGTCACCTGTATGGTGCTCAAGGCTAAAAGCCAACGACAGGAGTACATCTAGCCCATTGCCACGATGAATTTCGTGGGCTTAATTCCTATTATTGCTTAGAAATTTCTAATAAAAAAATCATACAATTTACTAAAAGCCTTGATAAATGAATACATAATTCCCCTGAAAAGTAAAATTGACATATTGCTAATATGGGTACACTTTAATTAACATATGATTTAACACTTAATTGATTAATCACTTAACAGATAATTATATTTAAGAAAATTGTCCTTTTCACACCACAGTTTTCTGTATCTTATATTTGTTTAATTTCTAAATAACAATGAAAAAGATGCATCTAATTTATAAGTCAGCCTATAATTAAAACTATCAGAATATTTCTTTTTGTATGTATAAAGCAATAAATTTCAATCAACCAACTTTCCAAACTTGCTTTCTCTGTCTCAAATTATTTTAAATTAATAGAAAACTGCAACCGTGAAATAAATGCAAGGTGAGTTTAGAATTATTATTTTGTTCCCTTTACTAAAAGCTCATTCTTCATATTTGAAGGCGCACAATTCTTTATATTTCCGGGAATTCCGTCATATATTCATAACAGAATTTAATATTTTACTCAAGAATATTTAATTCACTTTTATTCTGTTATTTCTTGGTGAAGACATTCTGATGTATTAAACTTTATTAATAGAGTTGAATTCTTCTCTGAATCCTACTGGCCTTTTTCCTGTGTCATTTTTCATCATAAAATGCAATTAACTAAAAATGTCGACTCACAGAAAGCGAAAATGGGCACAGACGTCCTTTAAAGTAAAATTTAATTAATGTAATTAAATTTCTTGTCGCTGTATTAAATAAGACAAGCAAGAATTCAGAGAATTTATATGGTCATATTTCACCTAAGGATTTTGAGCACGGTTTTGATGCTGTTTAAAGTTTTTGGAATTTGAGAAATTGGATTTTTTTTTTTTTTTTTTTTTTCGTTTCTATGAAGTTTTTTAAGCAATGCGTCACAATATTTTGAATTTTTTTACGTATTATTATGCAGGTAATTTAATTTTTTTTCTTTTTTTTATGCTAAGGAAATTTTTATTTACTGTTATAAGAAGTAATTTAAATTTTATAAAAGTTTAAAATACGTTAAAAGAATAATGATTAATATAGAATTTCGTGCCTTACTCTAAAAAAGAGCTTTTTTAAATTTTTTTTATAAAAATTAAGATAAAATCCGATCCACATTGTTTGACAATGATTTTTAAAGAATCAATTTTTCATGAAACCATTGTTAACAAGTTTAATATTACTTAGTTTAGAACTGTATAATAACGAACGTGTTTATAAAATGTACTGTTATTATAATAGGATAAAGTTAAATAGCCTTTATATTTTATATTAAAAAAAATGATGAAAGTGTTATCAGTTTTTGGAATTTTAGATGCATTACATTTTTTTAACATTATATAAAAAAGGATTATGAATTTTTTCGAATATTCTTAATAATTAATGAAGTAAATTTAAATATTCTCAGTATAAAAACCCAAAATATAAAAATGTAAAGAAGAATGTTTTGTGTATAAGTAATATTGTGGAAAATTTATTTTTGTTGATGAATTTTTTATGCATATTCTTTTTGTACTTCATTCTCCTATTCGAATACTAATTTTTTTAAAAAAAATATATAATTAAAAAGCATTATTTTAAATTCTTTTACTTGATGAGGTATATTTTTCTTTGCTTAAAAGACGTGACAAAATAATTATCATTTTGCTTTCTTCTTCTTCAAAAAAAAATATTATAACACATTGTTAATTATAAAAATATATAATTGTATGTTAGAGTAGATCGAAAAAACTTTTTTTTTTTCGAATTTTAAAACCTACCTATGGGGAAAAAATGTTTTTTTGGTATACAGATGAAGAGAAAAATAAAATAAAAAATATTATTTTATATGTTAAATACTACCACAAAGTAAATAAAGTTGGGTATTTGACAAAATGTCAAAGTAATTTTTATTAAAGTGAAACATACATTTTAGTACTTTTCAACACATATTGCGATGGGAGGATTCGCACTAAATTGTTATAAGAAAAAGACATCAGGTGTATTTAACAGCTTCTTTAGTATTTAACTTAGAATAAAACCTGTCCATACACAGCGTGTGATATAATGGAAAACGGAAAAATTCTTGGATCGGACTAATTCGACTGTGCAGAGCAAGCTGGGTTATGCAATGTATATTGCTGAGTTATACAATACACACTTCTCGGTATTTACTTACCAGTAATCATTAGTTTTGGTAATTTATTTTGCAGAAATATAATTATTTTGAGTCTAAAATTGTCTAAACAAAATTGCATTTTTCCATTTTTTTTCAAAAATTCAACCCTTTTTTGGTAATATTAAGCTTAAAATTATTTTAGATTGTTTTCTCCTAATCTCCACACCATAAAATATCGTTTCCGTATAGGTAGATTCTGATTTATACTAATAATTTTTCTCCTTATAATCGCGACGTACCCTTTTGTATGTGGTTAAGATGAAAAAATATTTATTTGTTTATTTTTTTATTGTATTTTGGTATAGATTTGTAAGCTATTTCCGTTTGCCATTTTAGATAAAATTTACTATGAAATGAAAATAACTTTAATTATTTCCCGAGTAAATTAACGTATATTTTTAAGATATTCGAACACACGTTCGGTGTACTTTTTTAAAAAGTATTCTAAAACATTATAAATTATTTTTAGGAACTGATATCAACACATACTAATATTTAGCTAACAGTATTTTAAAAAAAATCCTCTACATTTTTAAAAAATCACACAAGTGAAATTTTAGCAACATTTATTTAAAATTTAAAAGCAATTAGAGAAAAAAATAATAAACTTAAAGCAGTTAAAGTATTTTTAAAACAAATATGCATTTGTCAAGAGAATGTACTAAAATTTTAATTGTTATTCAAATTTAAAATTTTTATAGCTGATCGAGTAAATATTATAAGAAATATGACATTCTTTTTGAGGTCATTATAACAGGCCATAACTTAAAAATATTCGTACAATAAGAAATATTTTAGTACATTCTCTAGAAAATAACATAAATATCATGTTTAAAAAGTTTTATAGAAATATATTCATAACATTTTGAGTTGTCAGGCTCCCCATGATAGATTTTGAACCACTTAAATACCCACTTCTGGTAGATTCAAATTCCACTTCCAGTTCTTTTAATTTTATAAAACTGACTGTAACTTATCCTCTTGGTAACATAGAAACAAAACAACGTATGTTATGGGAATCCAAAAGACAGCTCTATTCAATAAAATAAAAAACAAAAACATGTGTTTCAACCGAAATTGGTTATTTCAACGTGTTCAGGTACCTTAAACTAAATATTTTGTTATTACCTTATCCAAATTATCCCTATGAACTTTCATACACCTTCGGTTTGTTGATTCCTTTCAGCACTGAACCTCCCTCCAAAAGTCATATTTCGTCATATCCAAAATAAATGACTTGGCAACAAAACAAGACGACTGACTGCCAACCAGTTTAGATATTTTACAAAATATCATTGGACCGCACCATTAATAATGGAAACATAATTCCACATTTTGATAACTCCAGTCTTATCTGGATTCAGGGGGAGTTCGGCATCTCTACCGTGGTCGAGATGAAACCAAACAAAAGCAAAAACCCATCATTCCTTTCATACTTCCTTACTTTCTAACCGACCTTACATCAATTCAGGAGTTCATATATATTCCACTGACAACCGCGGCTTCCTTCCCCTCTAAGCCTAATAACTCTCCTGTGTACGATGAGGCCTCAGATCCATTTATGGTCATAAGAAACGGAATGCTGGTATATCCGAAGCCAGCATTCCATTTCTCATTGAGTTCTGCCCATTACGAATGCTTTCCCTGTCTGCAGCGGATAGTGGAGGAGGTGGATCCATGGTGTAAACACTCTAAAAGCCGTTATTCGATACGGCCTGAAGTTGTTTCCTTTAGGCTCATCTACTGGCTACAGTGTAGGAGGTTTACAAAAGGTCATTTGAGGAATCGATCTTTTATCATCGATTCGGTGATGGGAGCAATTAGATTGGTGTTTGTTCTTTGAAAAAGACCGAAGAATGTGGTGTTATATCAGTTAGTGGAAAATAAATTCATTTTAAAATGTTCTGTTACTTAAAATAGAATGAATTTAAGTATCTAATGATAGGATGTAAGAAAACATTCGGAATAAATGTTAATTTATTGATTAAATGTAAAAAAAAAATTATTAATTTTAACCAAATGTCTATATTTTAGCATTTGTCACGTTATTCTTTCTAACGTTTCAATGTAAAATATATATATATATGTAATAATTCACGTTAATTTCATCGAAAGACCTTTATAATTTGTAATGGTCCTGAACCTCCAGGACTTCCTCGTAAATAATTGTTAGCTTACCGGCATAACGGCATGTAATCGTAACTTTAACACGACAAAGATTAAACAACTACTTTCTCTTAACTATCCATTATGTAATCATCTCGTACGATATCTTTCCACCAATCAGAAGATCCATCCACGGAAGTCATATAAATTTTGGAACTTTCGATTTGTGTACATGTATTGTTAATGCTTTTTTTTTTGTTTGTTTATATGTGATTTTGTGTTCTTTGTTGTGCCATCTCCTAACTAGAATAAAAATGGAGTATCATCTACAAGAACATTCCTCATCATTATACATCTAGTACACCCATCTCTAAATATTGCAATTTAAAAGTAAATAAAGACATACCATCTCGCCGTTCATGACATATATCTGTTATGATTGTCCTTGAATTAGGAAACTTTTATATTGAGAAGATATTTTGTCGCGCAGTCGTTCAAAGATGGATTAGATTATTTTCAGGGGTGTTGTAGCTACCGCCGTATCAATAATACGGGGCCTTTAGGCAACAGGGGCCCCTACATGTATAAGCACAAAAAAATTGTAACATTTTAAGGGGGCCCCAAAAAAGGACGTCCAAGGACTTACAGGGTCCACGCAAGGCTAGCTACGCCACTGATTATTTGCTATTATAAAATCCACATTTTATTGCTGATCACAAACAGAGAGATATAGTGGCTACACAAAGAGCATAACATAAACAGGCTTACATGTAAGACAGTTCACAAAAGCATTCCTTTTTTCTCTCTTGAGATGACCGGTGGACGCTGGAACCAAGTGGTCATGGTCATAACTCATGACTTGCTTTGTTTCTGTTGATTTCTGGGTCACCTAATAAAGAGAGGCTGATTCACGTTAAATCTGCAATGACTTCAAGGTCTCTGCGTTTGACAAGGAAGGCGGGAAAGTTATAGAGGGTCTGAGTTGGATAACTTCAGTGTCCCTTCTCTGAAGTCCAAAACTACAAGGTTCCTTGTCAATAGGCCTCATGTTGTTTTGATGTCTAACATTAATAAATAATCAATAAATCAGTAATATAAGCAGTTGGAATGGGTTTTGTTTCTTGAAACATTACAAAGAACATATTACTATTTCAGTTGGAGAATTGGAAGATGTTAAGAGAAATTATATATAAACTGAATGCAGTTACTGAATTGTGATTACTATTTGAATTTCCCGTTGCTTTAAATGAAGATGTGTAATAAAAAACTTAAAAAACATTCAAAATAAGTATTAATTTGCAGTTGAAAATAATAGCTGATTGTAAATTCTTTACAATTTCACTATTTATATCATCGTTTTTTCTAACGAATAGGTTTAAAATAATATATCGTCATAAATGCTCAAAGGTATGCAAAAATACGACGCGAATTTATTTCCAGGTATTCGTAAATGAATTAATTCAATTTAACATTGAATGAAGTGAAATTATATAACTCGATTCGAATATAAATGGGAGCATTGATAATTTATTATAGCATATATCAAATGGTAAAAAAAAGAAAGTATTTTTTTAAAGCTAAAAGAGAAAAATATAGAAGCATAAAGCAAGAACAAAAAGTAGTGTTCAAGAAAGACGTAGTTTATTATTCTGCCATTCCATTAATGGTTTCGAAAGAAATATAATAAAGGTCATTTATGGAGTCGATCATTTACCATCGATTCTGTGATGGGAGCAATTAGATTAGTTTTTGTTTTCTGGGACCAGAAGGAAAGTATTGTTTGAATTGAGATCAGAGGACTATGTCATAAATTTATGGATTGTGGATATTTATTTTTTTTTATATATTTTCGACAGAGTAAGAAAATTATGGTTAAATAAAATTGCTGAATGGTTATTTTTACGAAGATATGAATTGAAACAATTTATTTTAATTTGACGAAAAGTATTGTAAATTCATAACTTATTTCTTAAGACATTTATTAAGCCTGTTTGCTGTTCATCACGTTACATTATTCTCCTTGTTTCATATTTTCACATCCATGTACGACATGTGCAGAAATATACAGAATTCAATTTTTTTTTAGATATTTGCTAAAAATTAAGTGAGGCTATTTTTAGTCTCTTTCTCAAATATCAATTTATTTTAAAATGTTTCATGATTATTTAAAAAAAAAAATCACAGCTCAAAAGCGAAATTTATTCTGAAAATTTTTAACAGTAAACAATTAACACACAGGAGTGAATCCACAATAGCAGAAATTAAAAGCCCACACAAACATAGGACACATCAATATCACATGACAAATGAAACGCATGGTCGCTATCCAATGTTTGACTCGAATCTTTCTTCCCTTCATCGTCTTAGTGCAGTCTGAAAAGCCTTTCTAGGAGCTTCTAAAAGTAGCTAGCCAGATAATCGTAAGAGACACTTTACAAATTTGTCTCAAGATATGTATTTTTGCCACTAATTTTGGGGAGTTGATGAATAATTGCGACCAAATTTGTTTCCAAAATCATTCTTACTTCTTCAGGATTATTGAAGAAGTATTGTTTCTTTTGCTTGCAATATCGCCTTTTTGGGTATAATATCCTTTTTATGGAGAAGTTAGCAAAATCCAATAATCATATAGTAAATGAATTGTTGTGTGATGCATTATTGAAACGATTGGATAGTTTATGTTCTTTGATAGTAACGAAAAATAAGCAGTGACCAAACAGTATGCAAAATGGGCAAGAATAAGGAAAGTACAAACGCTCAAGAGTCGTGAATAAAAAAAAAACATATATACTATTCACGATATGTTTCTGCAAGATACTAAATAATGTCATTGAATAATAAAAAGGAAATTAATATTTTTGAATGAGAATCTACGTTCTTTTTTTCTAAAAGTTCCATTATTAAATAAAATTATTTTCCTGGCGACATTTTTTAATGTTGTTTCTTATTTCTGAGCGGTAAAAATACAGATATTTTAGTACGAATGTACTGAAGACTATTTTATTTATTAGCAGCTGTTTTTCAACTTTTCGCTGTTGTAATCAAAAATATTTTAAACTGTAAAATTTATTAATTGTTTAAAATTTATAACTGCCTTGGTGATTGATTAAATTCCAGTTTTCGAAGAAATTATGAGACAGAATGCTGATGATGTATGATAGTCTAAACGTTTTTTAATACGACTATAGAATTTTTTTTCCTCCCCCTTTTTTTTTAAACCAATTTTAGGTTTTTTTTTTGTTTTGTTTTTTAAAGTATGATAGATGATTTATGTAATCTGTCTTTTACTATATATTGAATGATATGATGAATTTATTTTTGTCTTGAAAAGAGGGAAAAGTGAAACATTTCGTAAATCTGTGTTCCACAAAATACTTAGAAATATTGTGAGTTATGGCTATTTAATAAGCGCCCTCTTTTATCTTTTCCAAACATTGTTCGAGAAAGAACTTAACTGTAATAAAGAAAGTAACACAAAAATACGAAGTTCTATATCAAAGTAGAATGTCATACTTCTTTTACATTGTATCAAACATTGTATTATTTTGTTCAAATATATTGATACACAAAAAAACCCAAAAATATATCAAGATTCCCTTTAGTGTTATTAGTTTATTAGCGTAGTTTTGGATAAACATAATAAACTGCTTTTTTGCTTCATTTTTCAAACTCTGAACTATTATTTACCCTCTAATACATAAAGAATTTAATTACATTTATTTTCTGTTATTAAATATTTCCATGTGTATTTTAAATACACAGACAAATTTAACTATTTGTTAAGAATTGTACCTTAAAGCCATGAAAATTGATGCTTATCATCACCATTTAAGTGTATTGCATACAGAATGAATATTGATATGATGAGCATTTAAATTTTAGATGATGAATGAGAAACCAACTTTATGTGGTGTTGGGAGTCATTTTTAGTTTTAATCCAAATATATTCATAACAATCTTCATTATTGTTCGACTTGCACGGCCAACACCGCAGCATTTTGATTACTTTAGACTAAAAGTAAACATTCTAGATACATCTAGATAGAAATATAGTCTAGGGTCTACTTCACAAATATGAATTTAGTTTCAAACGTTAATTTACTAAACATAATTTAAATCAGTATAATCGAATATAATTCTTTCATTTATACTTGTTGGATAAACTTTTAACAGCTGGTAGTTTTGAGATATGTATGTTTTGAGATAAACTGCGGAAATGTATCGCATTAAAAATTAAATAAAGTAACAATTCGTTACATTTACATTAGAGTAATTGTAAAGGTTTAATACAGTGATAGACAAACTGTGGCCAGATTATTCTTTCCTTGTCCATTGTAGATTTTAAATCAATCGCATAGAAAAATATCAAAAAATTTAATATTTTAAAGAAATTTATTTAAAGACGTGTTTCATTTTCTGCATATCGTCGGCCTAATTATCAGACTGCGTAACTCCATCGATGTAACTGATTTGATATAGGAGTGCAACGCGCCAAGCGCTTTTTGGCGCGATTCCTTAGTCCTTTTGTTTTGTCTACGCCATGCCTCAGTGTGCGCTCCACTTTTAATTTATTCCTCGATCAGTGTATAATCACTACTTTTTTTAATTTCATAATAAAACTAGATTTCGAAGGGAGAGGTGGTGGCAAGATTTTAACATAAAATAAATACAACAGAAAGTAATATTAATGTATTACACTTCTAGGTATAAATTATTTACACTATTTTAAAAGTTCATTACACAAAATTTGTAACAATGTGTTACTTTTGCTGAGCAGAGATCCCGAGGAAAAAAGAACCAAAACAAAAAACTAACACTAATATACGTTATTCCCATGGCAACCACATTATCGTATGATAAAAATATCAAAGTAAACCATATTGTAATATTATCACCTATCTTGGCGAACATAAACAACAACTTGGCCCTACTGTATCAAATTAGCATCCCAGATGGAGTTACGTAATTTGATAATTAGACCGACGATATGTGGCTATTTCTAAATTTTGAATATTTTTGTAGATGTAAAAGATTATACTTTGCTTTTTGACTCGTTCAAAAAATAACTTACCCGTCATTGGTATAGCAGACGGTTGTGAGGAAAGATCATGAAATTTAATAATTTTAAGAAAAAAATTTCATTCAAAAATGCAATATTTATACTTATTGTGAAGAATTTTTGCGTAATTCATTAGCAAAAAAACTTTATAATACTTTTTGAATATTTCATTTATAACCAACTTTTTGCTCTTAAGTGTATGTTTCAAACATTTGTTACTTGGTCAATATCATTCTAAAGTATATACATTTGTCTACGATATACATTAATATACGAAGGCTGTTATATAACATAAATTGAAATAGCTTCTATCGAAATATTTTATTTTCTTGATTTTTGATCTTTTTAGTATATCTTTCAGATGAAAAATGTCTTCGTAAGATTATTTTTTGTTACAAAATATACAATTCCTACAATCTTTTCTTTTTTCCTTCATGCAAATATATAAGTATGTGAAGATTTTGCATAACTATATTTGAAGTGTATACCATTTTTTTTATGTAAAATATTTTCTACATTATTCGTAGAATTGAAAATATTTCGTAGAATACATTTTTCAAAATATTTTTTTTACATTGACAATATTTGTGTTAAATCCGTAAATATGATTTGTTACTATTCTGTTGTAAAATAGCATTATAGATGCATAAATAATGTACTTTAAATTGTGTTAGGTGAATAAGGAATTCTACAAGAACTATTATTATTTGAGAATCGTGATTTACTTGAAAGGGGAGATGCAATATTAAAAAATTAATGATAAATTGAACTTTAAACAGAAGTGATGGTATTTGGTTACTTGCTTACATATACATAATCGTTCAAATTCATGAATACTATCGTGGATTATTGAAGGTTGTTGCGTTTCAATCGTCCGAGTAACAGTGATTGTATCAGGCCTGAAGGTTCAATGACCTAAAATCTGCAGCTACAGAAAAATTCGTGGTTCTGCACATTCTTTTTGGAATCTTAGGAGGTTTTTCTTGTTGCTGGGGTGTTAAAATAGTCTAACGCGCGAGTAATCGCGGGTTAAACTATTTTAGTTTGGGATTTTTATAATCATATCATTAGAATTTTAAAAAGCCAAATGCTATCTTATTTTCCTGCAATGAAGGTTCCATATTTAATAAAATCAATTTGTAAATTAATATTAATCAGCAACATCTCTTCGTAAAGAGATTTCTAAATAAGTAAAATACACTAATAATTTTTACGTAGATTTTTAGTAGTAGTAATAGAAGTCGTTAGAAAGCTAAACACGCACTGAATACGTTATGAGACGTCGTGAGTGACATTCATGTCTTTCTTCAGTTTTAATGGTGTTTTTATTTTCATTTAGAAAAAAATTAAAGCAGTTCTTAAGATATCCGACTACGTTCGGAACTGTGATTTTAAAAAAGCGCATAAATGGAGAATTTTCATGATATTTAGTGTCACTTAGATTAGAATACACGTATAAAATTGTTTTAAAGACATTTTGACAAAAAAAACTATTTTAATACAATATTTTCTCAAAAAATTAACTTCGAATAACCTTTTTTTTTTAAATGTTCTCCTTTTATAAAAAATGTTTGGAAAATAATAATATTTTGTGTGTGTATGTGTGTTTGTTTGTTTATATAAAGTAAAGGCTTCTCTAGAGAGTCTGAACTATTTTTTTACAAAAATTCACATTATTTTCAGAGTTACAACCAACTGAAATAATTACCGGTGTTTTTTTCTTAAAATTTCTCCCCTCTGTTGTCGTAAAACTTGAAACAACCCACTTCAAAGTTATATATTTAAAAAATTCTAGTTGAGCCTCTGTACAGAGGTCTGAGCTGTATATAGGCAAAATATTATTATATTCGATGCATTTTTGGCAAAAGGAGAATATTTTGAAAATGGGTCATTCTATGTTCATTTTTTGTCAAAATATTGTACTTAAATAATTTTTTATTGTAATACTATTTTTAAAATAATTTTATATACATTTTCTAATCTAATTGACACTAAATATCATAAATATTGTTCATTTATACGCTTTTGCAAAATCACGGTTCCGTACGTAGTCGGATACCTTAAAGTTCTAAAATGAATATTTTTATCTTGGAAGAAAACAAATCACATAATCTCACTTCTTACATAAAATAACACGCCATTATTTATTAAAAAATGATAAAACATTAAATAACATTCTTTGACCTTCCTTTTCAAATTAGCACCACTTTTGTTTAATTATAAGAAAATTCAACTTTGGTAGCTTAATATCTTTAAAAACCCAGCCTGGTGCATCACATCAATATTTCATTTCTATCTACCATAAACTCCCACGCATGCAATCACAACGGCCTAGTTTTTAAATCAACTTGTTCATAATTATCTTCTATCAATCATAGCTCTACACTTATCAGCCGCACGCGATCCCAGACAGGGAGGGGGGAGGAGGGCATAAATCAGGGCGCAAAAATAAGTGGAAATATTGTTCCTCTGCGCCCCACCGCATGCATGGGAAACTAACGATAGCGAGAGGGGCTTTTCTAAACAAGATCCACTCGCGCAGTGCGGTGTTGTTCCATTTATTCATTAAGTCCTGCTCTGGTGTCACAATAATGGCAGGGAGTTGTCTTAAATGGAAAAGATTGGGGACGTAACTCAATTAGATCTGCCAAGCGCTTAGTTAAGGAGGTTCCATTGGGGGGGAATGTCATGAAGTGCAATTTGACGTGAGTTTCAACCACCTAAGGCCCACAGTGCGGTTTTTGCCAGACTTACCATTAAAGGTGGGAGAGTTTTATTTTTATGAGTTCGAACCAGAAGGATAGTGTGGGTTGTAAAGTATGATATTGAGGAAAGGTCTCTTGAGATTTGGAGGTGGAAAAAACTCGCATAATCAATGTTATTCGTTGACATGACATTTTTTTTACCTTTTTTTATATTTATTAATTTTATTATCTACCACCAGTGGTCCCCAAACTTATGAAACCTCACAGTTATCGCACCATTTTTAAATCCTACTGTAAGCTATCAACCAAAAAAAAAAAAAAGAACTACTTACTATATTACATTTGTTTATTTCTTGTAAACTTACATTTCTAATAAATATGAAATTAATTTCTCTTTAACTGTATATAAAAACAAGCAATATAACACAAGTAATATATATATAAAAAAAATAAGTCAATTCCTACTTAGATCAATAAAGAAAATTTTTATTTTAGCTACTTTTTATTGAATAATTACATTTAATATAAATATGTATATATACATAAGACAAAATCAAAACATTAAGTGGTAATTAATTAAAGTATCGTATTGTCATCCAAAACAATCGTGTATATAAAATTTCATTTCAACTGAATGCTTTAAAACGTGAGGAAAAAAAAAAAATCTTTTACAGTTTTTACCCAAGTCGCTAAAAATGAAATTTACCTGGCTGTATCTGTAATTCTTTAAATAATTAGTTTCAGTCAAATAATTCTAATTAATTATAATTAAATTATCGTACTTTTACCCAAAACAATAGTGTATAGAAAATTTCAGCTCAAATGAATGCTTTAAAATGCGAGAAGAAAAAAAAACCTTTTCAAGTTTTGACACAAGTCACCAAAAAGGTCGCTAAGTCGCCAACGTAGCTGTATTCGTAATTTTTTGAATAATTAGTTTTAATTAATTTTTATTAATTACATATAAATTACTGTATTGTCATCCAAAATAATCATGTATATAAAATTTCAGCTCAATTGAACGCTTTAAAATGTATTTTATTAACGATTGAAAATTCGACCAAGATAAATGAATAAATAAATATATAGAGAGTGTGAGCTAATAGTAGGAATTGAAAAAAAAATTCAAAGTTAATTCCTACTTAGGTCAACAAAGAAAAATTTCATTTTAGTTACTTTTTATTAAATAAGTATAATTAATATAAATATGTATATACATATGACACAGAATCGCAATATTAAATGGCAAAATAAAAGTGATTTTCCTTTATGTATGGTGTTGGACAATTTTCTTTGTTTGTTATTATTTATCCATTAATTAAATTTAATTGTTCTAATAAAACAGTATAGTAAAAAAAAGAAATCCCATTCCCAGAATTTAATCCACCCCATGCGGGATTCAAACCCACGACCTTTGGAATAGAAGTCCAACGGGCTATCCAATGCGCTACAGGGGCACAACGACCAATTTTCCTTTTTATATATGGTGTTGGACTATAATTTTTGTTTGTAACTATTTATTCATTAATTAAATTTAACTAATGAATTAATATTTGAAAAAACTGTATTAAAATTAAGTGTCATCCACTACGAAGTTTAAAAAAATATATTTGAACTTGAATGGATGAATAGAAAGTAT
>BMAV01017476.1:0-61643 GCA_019973955.1 Trichonephila inaurata madagascariensis | reverse complement strand
AGTTCTGTTAACTTTAATAAGAAGGTTGAAATTCTTTTTTTATCAACGGGTTTTTTAATGTTAGGAGTGTTGGTAAAGGCTGCCATTCGCGACTACAGTTATATAAGTTATAGTTATACATCAATGAGTTTGTTCTTATACACATTTTTTAACAAAATTTGCGTTAACGCGATCTATCAAAATTATCTCCACGAGTTACTAAAAACTCGTGATCGATGGATTAGTAGTAATTGATTACCCATTAGTTTTATTTTATTTTAAGTTTATATGCTTTTTCCAATTCCATATGGGGAGATAATTTTTATTATCAAAGCATAAAATAAATGAAGTAGACTATATTTTACTTAAATTCAACGATTGAGGTTTATTTATATATCTTGGGGTGCACCCATGTGTTTTTAAATCAAAAGATAACTTGTGGTACAATGATATTTTCGCATCTTTCTAAAGAAAAACAAAATTGACAGTAATGTACTCATCTCTAGTTCAAAGTCTAGTCAGTTATGATCAAGCCAATGATCTCGGAGTTGCGTGATTGGTCCACGCCAAACGCCGACTTACATGGAGACAAAATGTACTGAACAATGTGTTTTTACAAACTTTCTTTCATGTCAGTGAATCATATCCAATTTTAACATTTTACTACATGGTATTTGTAAAAACATTAATATACGAGTAATATCCTAAAAACCAGTTCCGTAACGTACGCAAAAAGATTTATTCTTCAGATATAAATTTAAGAAAAAATTTCATTTCTATTAACTGTTTTAGATCATTGATAGATATAGAGCTTTTAACCAATCAAGTGTTAATTAACATTAATATGAATGAAGTATTTGGAATCGCGCATGTTAAGCAAGTCGATACGCTTCATATGTACTACTGTTTCGGCTTTAGTGGTTCAGCAGAGATTATGAGTTATCATTGAGTTGAATAAGCATTATTCTTATCCGGTGATAAATATAAACATTTTTTGTTGAAATGGTATTAACAGTTTGTATAACCATTATTTAAATGCATATATGTATATAACCTCATCTCAAATTGTAAAATTTTGCTTTGCGTTCGCTTAGTATTTTAATTAATCTCGACTTATCTCGTTTGCATTTTGAGTAGTTGGAAATTTTATCATATTTTTCGCTATTTACCTATCCTTTGAAGAATAAATATTAACGCAATTGCATTAAATACATTTTGCATCCATCTGCACTGTTTTTATTTCTTAAAAAATACAATACTTTAACAAATATGATATTTATACATTAGATTCAAATCTTTAGACTTAATATTCAGAGAATTTATGCATAAAGTTTGCTCAAAAGAACAAAAATAATACATAAATTTAATTTGCTGGAATGATAAAAGGATCATGAAACATTAATTTATAAAATCACCGAAACAATCGAAAGAAATTCTAAGCAGAAATAAAAAGAAGTCAAATGAACCAAGAAGTTAGAATGGTGTTTAGTAAGTCAAAAAACATAATCGAGTTGAAGATGGAATTTCTGGTTTTAACTAGCAGTCTTCTACCTAAAATGGTTTTTTGACTTGTTAAGTTCCCATTTTATTTATTATTTTTTTTATTAATCTGAGTTTTACTTCAATTCAAAATTTATTTTGAGGGCCCCTATTGTTTTGTTAACTAATGCTTCATATATTTTTTGAATAGATATGAAACAGAAGTACAGTATAACAGATTTTACGGATTTGGAGAAATAGTTAATATCTTGCCATATATGTCATATTTGTTCAAAACTCTTGCGCATTACCAGGGAAAATAAAAATAGTTTTGAGAAAATATATATATGAAAAATGTAATCAACCTCCTAATGCTAATGATTCTATTTAAGTATTATTATTAAGAAATTCAGATATGAATATGTTCTCTAAAAACGTATTAAAAATACCAATGCGCAGCCCCATTAGAGGGGGGGAAATAATAATCCAAAGACACATTGTTATTACTTTAGCACACAAAAATTTACAACTTTTGATTCTTTTAATATCAAAAATTAAACCCAAATGTTCCAACTCCGCTTAAGTACCAACTTATGTTGCATTTTCTTTCCTGTCCCATAATCTCAGACATCAAGCGTTCCTGATTTATATCGTACAGCGGGTCTTTTATCGACAGAAAGCGTTTTCTTTAATGTCTCCAGTATCACGATCTGCCTAAAGCTCTTTTAACGTCCCCTCCACAACACCCCCCTCCACGACCCTCCCAGATGATCACATTAAAACACTTTTCCGCTTTTAACAATCTTCGACCAAATAAAATCGACTTTTCCAAGACTTCCCCGCCAGTTATCTGTGTATTAATATTAATAATAATGATAATAATAATAATCCCCTTTTCCTAGTTCCTCCGGTAACGAAACGTAAGCGGAAATAGGGTGTAGGAATTTGGGGGGAAATTTCGCCCCTCACACAAAACTTTTCCCCTCTCGTGTGGATTAGTAAATTTTCCCAAAGACACAAGTGATCGGATCTGTATGAAAATTAAAAGGGGAGTAGTACCATGGCGAATTTCCTCTTCTAACCAACCATCCCCCAATCAATCGATGCGAACTGCGAAATGACTCTGCAGATATTCGATAGGCTATTTCTACTTTCATCCGTGATAATGAAATCCGAGACACTTCTCGTCTTATCCCCCGGGGCCAAAGAACTTAGCCTTGCAAATTAAGTTTCGCACAGTTTTGTAGCTTTTCCGCGTGCGGAGCAGCACAGAATGATTGGTAAGTTGTGGCGAGACCGGAGAGAGCACTGTCTCCCAATTACCGATAGATAGAGACTCTATGTTTGGGGAATGAGTCTTGGGGTGGGTTTGCGCGATCAAGTGTGATTTCCCTTGTGTGTGTGTGCGAGGGAGAAGAGATGCTGAAGATGCTGGTGGAAAAGATGACAGATGGAATCGCTCTTCCGCTTCTTTTCTACAAGGATAAAGTGGAAGCATGAAGATGATTGTTTTTGTTGGTACTGTTTTTTTTTTGTATTGTATTGTTCTTATGGGCTTATGGATTTTTATTAAGTTGTGTTGTCGAAACCAGAATGCGAGGTATTTCGTTGAAAGATAAATTGTTGCGTTGAACTTTTAAGGATTTTGTATAGTTTTATACGCTTAGATTGTTACTGTTCACAGAGTTTTGTGTTTTAATATTTAAAAAAAAGATTGATCCAAGAGATTTTTCGAAGATGCAACTTTTCATCCAATAGTTGTAATATCTCTGAATGTGATTTGAATTCTATTGCGAAAAAATGATTGCGATCTTATTATTTTTTTTATTTAATTTAAATTTTGTTGCCTGGAAAGCACATTTTGTTGCACAGAAACGTGTTGTTCTCCAAACTCTTCTGCTGTTTTTTATTAACCTTTAGGAAACGTTTAGTTTTGAGAACTGCTGTTCAAGACAGTACTTTCAGCTATGCTACCTTCTCCTCCTTTTGTATAATAGACACCAATTTGCGCTGTCGAACAAAGGCAATAAGATAATATTTCATTTCTTTGACCCTTGAGGTTAAAAAAGTAAGGGAGACTGTGGAAATTTCTTACCTCCCCCTTACTTATGAGAGAATTCTATTATTTTATTTTACGCCACAAGAACTAAATATAAGTACTAATGAGAGAGATTACTTTACACTATAAGCAAATCCCATTATCAGCATTCTCAATATAAAATATTTCTTATGAATATTTCATTCCATTAATATACAGTTACATGGATCAAAAGACTTGTTCTAAATTTCTATGCAACTTATTCAGAATTCAGAGAAATATTTTACTCGTTGAAATCAAAACACTGCATTTTGAGCAGAGGTTTACGGTTACAAATTAAATCTGCAATAGCGTTATAGATTTAGACAGCCCACATGTTGTTTCGAAAGCAGAAAATTGAGCAAAGGAATCTGGTTGATTTTCAAACCAAGCATATTCTTAAAGTATTATCCATTCGGTTGAAATATAGACCGCTCCACCTGTAAAAATTGTTTTTTGAAACACTACGTCATATTTGGATAAAATTCTTTCTAAATTTAATACAAATATCCGGGATATTTGTATTATCCGAGATTAATATTTAGTTTGTAAAGAATGAATGTATGCTTCATTACATTATATAAATGAGATATTTTCTAACTCGCCACTAATTCAATTTTCGGATCCCTTCAACGTGAAATTCATGAAAAGGCTTAGATCGAATTCTAGTTTTATAGCTTTGCATTAGAGAAGAATGTCTAGTCTTTTGAATAAGTCATAAATTCCGGTTAAAATTTCAATTTTGTGTTTTAACAAACTAATTCATTCTATTTTTATATGAATGGAAATGATTCGGATGATTATTCAGTTCGTAAATCCTCCTTAACCCTAACAATGCATTAATTACAACTTTATTTTCACATTTTAAAATAATATTATATATAATATTCTGTAAGGAAAATAACATAAATTAATTAAATACCAAAAAAAGGAAATTTCTGAAAGTCTTAATTAGATATTCAGTTCTACATTTTTGAATAAAATTATCAAGTACTCTATACCGAAGAGTGTTCTTAAAAATGCATGAGTGTCCTTCTTAATAAATTTTGAAGTAGTTTAGTTAAAATAATAATTTAATTATGTACATATTTAAAATAGATTATTGGATTTTATGTATTTTTTTAATTATGAGACTTTTTCGGACGATATGTGCAGATAAAATTGTAAACAAAATGTAAGGAATTTTAAAATTACTTTTACGCTTGATATTAATTTAACTATAGTATTTTTTATGATATTAATGAAGATAATCTTTAATCCAAGCATGGGCGCCCTTCAAATTTAAAGTAGATTTTTATTAAATTTACTTCTCACAAATCAGATGGGACTTCAACATAGTTAATTTGAGAGATGGTATAAAAACTACAAATTTACTCAAAACTGTCAAAAAGACATATTTTATATTTGTTTGTATGATGACTCCAGCATCATTTTTATTTCAACAGCATTCGAAAGCATATATGTTCAATATTTTCTTTATAAACTTTAAATTTTTTAATCTCTAATTAATTTATATTTTGTTAAATAATTTTCTTTAAAAATGTTCCTAAATGAGAAGGATTCTATGTCTATTTATACTTCTTTTACATTCTTATTCTTTTGCAATGAGATTTACCAGTTGATAATTAAAATCTCTAAACACCTTGTATATTATTAGTTTTCTATTCTAAATATATATAATATTATTTTTAAGGGGACACACGGTACGATTCAATTGGCAAAAATCGGTCAAAAAATCAAATTTAATTTTTTTAGCCTAAATTATTTTTTATATACTTTTCTATAACCTCACAAAATTTGCAAGATCTAAATTTAAAAAGTGCAGAATTATGATATATTTTACTTTCGTTTTTATTCACATCCCTATAACAAATCAAAACTTTAAACTGACTTATCTCAGAAAGATGAAATAACAAGTTTGTATTCATTTAAAATCCTAAGGCTTTTTTTCTATTGTGCCTAAGTTTTTGAATTTTTTTTTACCTATTGCTAATAATACATGTAACAAAAGTTGTTTTGCATTTGTAAATCAAAGCAATACTTATTTTTTTAAAATAATTGAACTCAGAATTTATACATTTTTTAAGGAATTTTCAATAAGCATTCATAAAAAGAAGTATTGTATGAACACCAATCATGTTATCGCAAAACCCGTACCAACTTTTGTTAAACATAGTATGATGTACTTGCAAATCAAATTTTATGCGTGCACCTAAATTTTTGTAGGAGGAGTAGTATTTTAAAACCACTTCACAAATTTTAAGTTTTTTCTTTAAAAAATTAAATAGCCAGCTTTTTATGAAATTTTGAGCACAAAATCTGTTTTACATAGTAGACACACATAGGAGGAAACCAAAAAAAATTTGAAAATCCTTCAATTAAAAATTTTTGTGTAAATCGTACCATGTCTCCTTAAATAAGCTTCCGATATATATGAGGGAATAAATTACTAATTTATTCGATCCAACTTTGGCGCGCGAGTTCCTTCTATAATTCATGAAAGATTCTACTCTAAAATTTTTAAAACACTTGTCTTTGTTTATTTTTTTTCTTATATACAGATGAAGAGCTGGAAGGATCATTCAAGAATTCTTCAATTTAGTACAAACTTTTATAATGAAATTAAGAATTTTTTCAAAAATGTTTTTAATGAATTTTTAGATATCTTGCAATATAATATGCATTTATTTTATATAATATACATTTTCAATTAACCTATAAGAAGTGGAGGGGGCTGGCAAAAATCCCGTTAGAATTTGAAATGTAATTAACTTTTTTGAAAATTATTATTTTCCTTCGTTTTCTTTCGGAATCAGAAAATCAAGGCTTTGATTTTTAACTATTGAAAAATACACAAATGAGAAAGATGTGAAAAATGCATGTTAAGTTACTGTGCTTTTATAGAAATTCTTTTATTTTCCCACGCAGTCCATATGTGCATTATTTTCTCTAAGGGGGTGGGTACATTTTTTTTTTTGTATGAGTGAGATCAGGCTTTCACAAATAAGCCTAGATGGATTACTCTGATCAAAACTAATATTTCCAATGAAATTCAGAAAGATATATTGCAAACTGTTAAGAAAAATATGGTGAGAAAAGCACTTATACATGGATCCTGGACTCCGGTGCTTAACTAAGACATACTATTTTACATATATAATTTTTAAAAAGTTCCAATATTGTATAGCATTATACATGTACTAAATTTCCATAAAAATCTAAAACAGCAAATCAGTAGAAATATAACGTCACTATGGGTCAGAAATAATATAGTATTTGCAGTATTATAGCAAACTCTTAGCTTTAGAAATAAGAAGAGTTAATTTGAAGAGTTAAATATTGTTTTAACCCTTTATCTGCCGGTGGTACTCATAAGTACCACTCACTTTAAAATTACATAGAATAACCATTTTTGCGAATACTCTGATGATACTAAGCAGGAATATTCCTTGAAATCCACTCATCCGCACGGGTTCTATGATGAGTATTTTAACGGGGAAGACGAATAGTTTTATAGCAGAAATTGCGTTTTCAGCGGATTGCGAAGATTGTCATTTTTGTTTGGAAAAAATAGTTCATGTCAAAAGGGAAGTGTCTTATTTTTTTTTTGCATGTTAATGAAGACCTTAGAAAATGATTTGACTATTTATTTTAAGTGAACAGTGTATATACTTAATTTTACAGTTGAATATCTTTAATTAATTAATTAGCTCTAATGGATTATAAATTTCCCAAAATTGAGTATTTTGTTTATGTATATCCCTTAATTTTAAATGTAGTGATTCAAAAAGATATATTGCATGCAAAAAAAATCTGCAGTAAATCATAATGCGGTTGATAAAGGGTTAAAGCCAGCCAGCCTTACCCTGTATTGTGAGCAGTAAGGGGAAAAAATTGAAGCTTTCATTAGTACTAAAGATAATAATCATAGCACTAGAGAAATAATACTAAATATATAAACTAAAACAACTTACGTGTGCTAAATATTGAATAAAAATACCAAACAAAAATATCTACTTACCTACGCCAGAAAATATTAAAGATATATTATTCATATTTTAAAATAAGACCTGCCAATATATGTACGGGGGGAGGGGGAAAGAACCGTTTAATATGATTAAATACTCAAGTCTTCTTGTCTCAATATAATAGCTACAAATGAGACAAATTACTTACTAATATAACACATTTAAATATGATTGAAAGCATATTAAAATATCTTCATTGATCACCTATTACAACAGAAGCTACTTTAAGAAAAAAAAAATAGCTGCCTCATGTTTCTTCGTGACGACACATCTGTCATCGCTATCTTTGACCGATAGAGCCTATTTCAATGATTAGCGTTGAATGATAGAGTGAATTTTCTGATACTTTATCTTCATCCACTTTTCCTATTTTTATTTCCACATCCATTGAGCGACACGGAGTCTTTGTCTGACAATAAGAAATCTTGACGTCTCGTGTAATAGCTTGATGGAGTGGACTCATAGAAGAGAGCTGGCTTTTTCAGAGAGTGCACGGAGCAGACTTCCGGGGAAGCATAAAAGAAAGTTACCGAGATATAATCTGTTACTCTAATCTGCCTCTGCCGTCGGGACTCTTTAAAGTTTGCCGTGGAATCTTTTATTTACTTTCGTTTGTGTTCGGGCTGTGGTTTTTAAGGAAAAGTTTTGTTCGAAATCGACATTCCGAGGAAGATTAGAAATGAATAAATAAACTTCAGGGGAGATATAATTTCTTTTTTATATATATTCCTCATATTCATTCGCTTTATTTCTTGTTTCAGCTATGCTGAGGTTTATAAATTATTTTGCTCTTAACAATAGTTTGTAAGAAATTTTGAATTCTTGGCTACACATTTAGAATACTAATAGATTAATTATAGAATTCAAATTTTTATTTTTAAGAATAAAACAAATCATTTTGATGAATAAAAAGCATTTTAAATTCCAGTTAAACTTGTTTTCGTTAAGAGGACTTGATTGATTGAATATTAACGTCTCACTGTTCAGCTACACGAGGGCTTTTGGTGACGGACCACGTAATTTTGAACCATGGTCAAGTGACGTGGACGACACCTGAGCTGGCACCTCCTCTCCTAACTACCACACCACAACAAAGGGAGGACGTTTCAGCTCTCGATAGATTTAACGTGCATCTCTGCCCTACACGGCGGGTCTTTAGTGGTACTGGGCTCGATCTCGTGACAAGGCAAGCCACGGTCCGATACCAATACCACTCGGCTACCGCGGCCTCGTTAAGGGGACATTGTACTATTTAGGCAAAATTTTTTAATTTAAGGATTTTCAAAATTTCTATGGTTGCCTCCTGTGTTTGTATACTATTTAAAACAGATTTTGTGCTCAAAATTTCATAAAAAGCTAGCCATTTATTTTTTTAAAGAAAAGAAAAATTAAAATTTGTGAATTGATTTTAAAATGCTACTCTCTTCCTACAAACATTTACGTACACGCATAACATTTGATTTACAAGTACATCAAACCATGTGTAACAACAGTTGGTATGGGTTTTGGGATTACATAATTGGTATTCGTGCAATACTGCTTTTTACGAATGTTTATTGAAAATTCCTTAAAAAGTATAAATTCTGAGTTCATTTATATTTTAAAAAAATAAGTATTGCTTTGATTCAAAAATGCATACCAACTTTAGTTGCATGTACTATTAACAGTAAGAAAAAAATTCAAAGCATTAGGCACAATAGAAAAAAACCCTTAGCATTTTAAATGAAGACAAGCTAGTTATTTAACCTTTCTTAGATAACTAAGTTTAAAGTTTTGATTTGCAATGGGATGTGAATAAAAACAAACGTAAAAGCTATCATAATTCAGCGTTTTTTAAGTTTAGAGCTTTCAAATTTTGTGAGGTTATAGAAAAGTATATAAAGAATAACTTAAGCTAAACAAATTAGATTTGATTTTTACACCGATTTTTGTCAATTGAATCGTACTGTGTCCCCTTAAGAAATAAAATTAATTATTATTCAAAAATATTATAAATAAAAATTATAGTGAAAATTATATAAATAGCTCGCGCGCGCGCGTGAATATAAAATTAATTCTTTTAATTTTTATCTGTTATATATATAAGTTTCTTTTCGTTTGCTTCTACACTATATTTCATTTTTTTTTTTTTGTTAAAATTATCACAATTTCATTTGTATAATTAAAACAAATTCTCTTCTGAACATTGAATCAAGGGAATTATTATTCAAACATCATAAATGACCTTCGCTCTAAATGAATTGGTCCGTTGCCAGTAACCCTTGTGTAGCTTCAAAATGCGACTTTAATAAATAATCAATTAAAATTTTCAAATGCTATATATACATTCCTTACTTAATTTCTGTTGTTTCATGAAAGAAATATTTATCTTTTTTTTGTTTCAATTCATTCTTCATACTTATTTCCTTATTGATGGTTGAAGCTTGAGTTCCCTAACTTTAAATAAATATTTGTATAGCATTACGAAATCTAGCTGCGATTTTGGAATACTAATAGAGACTATTACGACTTAAGATTCAAGTAGATTTAAATAAAATAAGTTTTTTTCCTGTTTTATAAATTTGTCATTATTTCAGTTAAACTTTTGCGCAAAAACTACAATGAAAAAATAGCTATAATTTAGATTATATATAATGAAAGATTCAGTAGTATTTGCAAAATCTGTTATTTTTATTAATTCATGTAAAATGTCTTATTCAAATAAACAAGTAGGCAAAAATATTGCAATGCAGATGCGTACGAAGTATTAAATAGAATGTTCTTGTTAGGCATTTATATATAATTAATATTTTAAGATTTATAATTATTATTGAATTTTTCTTTCAAATGAATACTGCAATTTTATATTTTGATGGTAACTTATCTTAAGGTATCCGACTACGTTCGGAACCGTGATTTTGCAAAAGCGTATAAATAAGGGGTACTCAACCTTTTTTTTCTGCTGGGCTGCATACATATGTCAGCCATTTCACGCGGGCCGCATACATGTGTTAGTTATTTCACGTGGGCCACAACATAAGGATAAATGGAAGAGGAGGGAGGGGGAGAAATGCTTTAAGATCAAGATAACATTGGAAATTTAAAATGGGGAAAATTGATCAAAATATTATAACTTCGGCTTTGTTTTTTAAATTATTATTTTTTATATGTTTTATTTCTGTTACTAACACTAAATTAGAAGCATTTACGAAACAATTCTTCACAATTTATGCATCAGTAAACGGTTTCATATGATTATCAATAATATAACAAACTTCATGGGATGTCTTTGATACCGCTGTGATATTACCACTGACAAAACGCTTTGTTGCTAATGCAAGGATTATTCAAGAAAAGGCCTATTTATCACATCTTGAAAGAGATTTTCGAGGAAAAGTGTCATTGAATGATTCCTGTTTATTGGTATTTTATTAAATACAGCATTTTCGTAACAAATAAAAAAATTACTGATCTATGTTTGTTTTTCACTACAAAATAGTCAACTTCCCAATTGTCTTGAAACGATATATTTTCTTCGAATATTTTTCGCTTGCAAGATATGAAAGATAAGTTAAAAATTAATTCCATCCACTGTTCATTCCACTGTTGTCTGTTATCACAAACCGTAACTGTTCCAAATAGAAAAAGAATATCATTTTGTAACCGATCGACACCGACAGCAAAAACCAAAATTGATATATTTGATTTCTTGACAAATAATTTCCCACTCAATTTTTTATACAATATTCTTAAATAAGTGAATGTCTCAGAGCAATGGGCCATGACCGGGCCACTTAAAAAGACTCGGCGGGCCGCAGGTTGAGTATCGCTGGTATATAAATGGATAATATTTATATTTAGTGTCACTCAGATTAGAAAACGTATATAAAATTGTTTTAAGAACATTATTACAATAAAAAATTATTTAAGTACAATATTTTGACAAAATATGAACATAGAATGACCCATTTTCAAAACATTCTCCTTTCGTGAAAAATGCTTCTATTATAATAATATTTTGCCTGTATATAGCTCAGACCTCTGCACAGAGGCTCAATTAGAATTTTTGAAATATATAAATTAGAAGTGGGTTTATCCATGTTTTACGACAACAGGGGGGAGAAATTTTAAGAAAAAAAAACGCCGATAATTATTTTAATTGGTTGCAACTCTGAAAATAATATGAACTTTTCATATAAAATAGTTCAGACTCTCTGGAGAAGTTCTTACTTTATGTAAGCACACACACACAAAATATTATTATTTTAGAAGCATTATTTTAAAAGGAGAATATTTTGAAAAAAAGTTAATTTTTTGCCAAAATATTATATTTAAATAATTGTTTTTTGTCAAAATGACCTTAAAACAATTTTATACATATATTCTAATCTAAGTGACACTAAATATCATAAAATTATCCATTTATGCGCTTTTTTAAAATCACGGTTCCGAAAGTAGTCGGATACCTACCTTAACACGAAATATGTATACATGTGTTAAAAATGTGTGTACTTGTCAATACACTTTATTTTCATTTCATTTGAATTCTATGCTATTTCTTGCAAAATGATATTACCCATATTTACATTCATATTTTAATGAATTAAACTAATTAAATATTTAT
The DNA here is from genome assembly GCA_019973955.1 of Trichonephila inaurata madagascariensis. Lineage (NCBI taxonomy): Eukaryota > Metazoa > Arthropoda > Arachnida > Araneae > Nephilidae > Trichonephila > Trichonephila inaurata. The sequence continues at coordinate 49,477 of BMAV01017476.1, read as the reverse complement.
AATGAACAAAGCAAATTAACGTATTACTTTTTAAAGGAAATATGTATAATAAATATTTGCTGAACCTATCCGATTGCTGTATGCATTGAGACATGGATGAGATTGCTAAGTTCAGTTAAAGATCAAATAAATTTACAAGAAATCCATGTTTTAAGGTTCCATAGAAGTATTTCATATCCACGCGATGTCTTTCACGATGTCTTGACACATAGAGATTTACACTGGAATCCACTAAATTTTCTTTTCCTGGTGAATGTCAAAGATGTTGACTGCTGTACCGATTTTTCAATAACTTTTGGTATTCTGTGCGAACAAAAATGAAATCCAACATGGTTACCTATCGAAAGAACATTGTATAGGTACGTCGTGTGTTATTCAGGAAATGTGAGATCCATGTCCGGGAAACCATTTGCCCAAATAAGTTCTGGCATGCATTACATAATGAAGAAAGACATCTTCTGATGCCGTATGGGTGAAAATGTTCATATGGTATTTGAAAAGGGATCGTGTTGACGTCTTTTACTTGATTTCTCTCTTTTATTTGCTCATTTTTTATTCGTTTTTATACTCGATAAGTTGAATTTCCTCTTGATTCTTAAAAAAGTTATGTTCTTGTGTTCCATTTCATTTTGGAATATTTTTCATCGTATTCATCTACTCGAAGTAAATTGACGTTAGTTGTAGAAAAATAATTGTCATTTAATGCTCTTTCAAATTAAATTATGCGATTTTAAAGATACTTGCTATTTATATTGTGAATGTGTGTTCAATGTTTTATAAATTTCTCAAGGAAAATAGTTGTTATTTGCGATTATATCAAGCTATTGTCTTTTTTTAACTAGATCTGTACATTAAATAATTAAGTCTTTTATATTGAATATAGCTTTAATTGAAACCTCCACTCAGCTAAGCTTGGAAGACGTACTAATGTCTTGAAATAAGTTTACTCAGAGCCTTTTCCTGATTCAATTTCATTGTTACACTATTAACTATTATGTTGCACATGTGTGTTATTCACAATTCCTACTATTATCTCACATTCTCTTTATATTTATTTATCTTGGTGGAATTTTCAATCTGTAATAAAATACATTTTAAAGCGCTCAATTGAGCTGAAATTTTATATACATGATTATTTTGGGTGACAATGCAATAATTTAATTATATTTATTAAAAATTAATTGATTAAAACTAATTACTTAATGATTTACAAGCAAGGGGGGCTGGCGGCGGGGCGACGCGTTTGGCGACTTGTGTCAAAACTTGAAAAGGTTTTTTTCTCACGTTTTAAAGCATTCAGTTGAACTGAAATTTAATATACAAGATTGTTTTGGATGACAATACGATACTTTAATGATAATGAATAAAAAGTAATTACCACTTAATTTTGTGATATTAATTGTAACTATTTAATAAAAAAGTAGCTAAAATTTTTTTTTTCTTTGTTGATCTAAGTAGGAATTGACTTTAAAAATTTTTTTATATTACTTGTTTATGATATTTGTTCCGATAATTATTTAATTTCCATTAAAACTTCAATGATATTCAAGAAAGCACAAATTATGTGAACATGGTAGCCAAGTGGCCATTGGCGTTTTGCTAATTCCGTGGTTCAAAAATTTGCACCATTAAAAACCAGCCATAATGAAGGCCTAATTCACGTTAAATCTATCAAGGCTCTAAGTCCTTACGTTGGTGGGGTAAGCAGTAGCCTAGTGATCATGGTTTTACGGCGTATTATAAGTCTCGCCCTTTCTGACACTGAAGACTCGCCAAGTAAAGGGGGATGATGCATGTTGAATCTGTCGACCTCAGAATCCTCCCGTTGGCATGTTGTGGAAGTTTGGAATGGAGGTGCCAACTCATGTATCGTCATTGTCTTTTGACCATGGTTCAGAATAAGCATTTCCTCACTCACACTCAATTTGGCATGAAATGGAAGGTTGGAGAGTGGGGTTGCAACTCAGATGTCATCCTCGTCACTAGGGTCAGGGTTGTTGATTGAGGTTCAAAATTACGAAATCCATTACCAATAGTTCACATGTAGCTATTAAATATGAAGTAAATAAATGCTAAATTAATCAAGTAATAACGATAATGTGAGAAAAACTTCTATTCCATTTGAATTTCTTATCTCCAAACCAACAAAACATAATTTTTTTTCAAAACTCACAGTGTTAACTTTTTGATTCTATATTTATCCTAAAATAAATATGTTTATGCAGACAAACACAGGATATTTAAATTACTTAGGTTATTATATGCCATCTAATTCAGTTGAATCTTCTTCATTGATAGTTCAAGAAAATTAACATTAATATATTCATTTAAATATAATTTAAAACCTCTTGAGAACGAACGAAACCATTTCTTAAAATTTTACAACTCTTTAGAAAGGCTTGCATATCTTTCTTTGTTTTCATAACTTTTGAAAAGTATCAAGTAACTGAATACATTAAAAGGACAAAATTAAATAAAGCACAGAACTCATTAAACTATGTATTTATGTAAAATTTTGACATCCGATCTTATTTTTAGTAAAAGCATTTTGTAGATTTTGTTAATGACATTATACCACCATAAATTGGAATGCATTTTTACTTTGAATTAAAGCTTATTTTAAAACACGAAAAGGAGAAAAATGTTGGATATTACATTTATCCTTATTACTTATTCACCGAATTGTTGCAGTTTCCTTTTATATCGGAACAGTTCTAATGACATTTTTTTAATGTTGAATAATGCAACAAATGCATGCATATTCATGGTATACCATGTTTTATGTAATTACAAATGGAAATCCGTTTTAGAAATGTTATTCTCGGAAAACAGCTTACGAAACTTTTGGTTTTGTAAGTGCTTATGGCATCGATAAAGGAAATTAATAAGTGTTTATTATTTTATTTTGACGTTCAGTTTGCATTTAGTTTATTGTCTGTGTGTAGTAAATTATAGCATTAAATGCATTTTTAATAATATATATTAAATTTTTAATGCGTGCATAAAAGAAATTCGGTACCTTTGACTTAACTTTCCAAAGATTCATGGAATTTATCGTTTGATTAAAATCAAAAGAATAATCAAATGTAGAAAGAAAACACAACTATCCTGAAGAGATTGAATGACAACTTCACCCTGGCAAGATTTTGAGTCAGTCAATACTTGAATAATAATTTGAAACTGTAGAATTATGGTTTTACATCAGTTTTTTCTTTCAAGTTACACTTCGAAAACCTGTTATAAAAATTTAAAAGAATCATTTTATTACAAAAATATAATTTTTTTACTATAAAACAATTTTTATCTATTAATAACCGAACTACATGCGGAACCGTGATTTTGAAAATCCTATAAATGAATCCCTTTTTGATATTTAGTGTTACTTGAATTACAATATACATATAAAGTTGCTTAAGAATATTATTACTGTAAACAACTATTTAAATACACTTTTTAGGCAAAAAAATGAAGCAAAAATGACATTTTCAAAACATTCTTCAATTATGATAAATGCTTCCATAACAGTAACATTTTGTCTATACATATGCGTAGCAAAGCCTGAACTAGTGTTTTTGAGATATGTAATTTAGGAGTGGATTAATTCATATTTTAATAAATCAGAGAGGAGTTGAGAAATTTAATAAGCTACACCGGTTATTATTTAAATTGATAATAACTTAAAAATCCTATTTCAGGCTCTGTAAAGAAGCCTTATTTATACATGGAAAAAATATTATTAATATCGAAATATTTTCCATAAAAGGAAATTGTTTTGAAAATTTGTACTTTTTTCATCAGTTTTAGCTAAAAAAATTGCATTTAAATAGTCTTTTATAGTAATAATATTATTAAAATAGTTTTATTTGTATATTCTAATTCCTCTGATTCTGAATGTCGAAAATTTATTCATTTATACACTTTTGCAAAATCACGATTCCGAGCACATTCAGATGCTTTAAATTTCATGAAAAAAAATGGTATAACAGTGAAAATTTATTATTTTAACAAAATAACTTCATTTTATAATTGTTATTAATCATTTTTTTCTCCTGTGTTTTGGTTTAAATTAGTTAAGAGATGTGATTTTCTTCCTTATTTTGTAAGGATTTCAGTTTGTAACTTCAAAACTAGTTTTGTATTCATAACTCTTTTATAATCTACAAGTATTACTCATGATTACTTTTCCTATCAAAACCTTTTTAACTATATTATAAATTTTCTTCCCAACTTTTTAATAGCTCACCCGCGAAATCCCCATACGTTAGTGATATCTTCAGAGATATGTAAACATTCGAGCCTTAAATATAACTCTTCCGTATCCATAATCGCAAAATAAAATTCATTCGTTATACTAAGTATCACTAGTACTTTAACTAGTAGATGACATTACTAAGTTGTGCACGTATGCCCACGTGCTCTAATGCCTTGTAATAACATCCTTCCCTTATTTAACTGAATCTCTCTCTGGAGGTTAAAAGAAATAAATTTACTGATACCATTTCTTCATAAATGTAGAAATATCTTGTGCGTGATAACTAGGTATAACCTTTATTATACCAACCTATAATTTAGTTTGTATATTATAATAGTGTACAATAAACTTGTTTTATTTAAGGATATGTGTTGAGTTTAACTTCAGTATAGGATATTGAAGTCATAAATTTGAACACAGTTTGGACGTTTTCATCGAGTGTAATAGTCTATATTTAATTAATTATATATTATAAAGAATATCAAATGGAAATAAAAAGAAGTAAATAATTAGCTCTCTTGTTTATCTGGTGTAGCTTCAAAGTACGACATTATTAAACAATTTCTTTCTCATCGTATATATATATTGTCTGGTGAATTCCAATTTCTTCCTGCTTTAGCACTGTAGGTTTTAGTACTTCTTCACTTTTATTTTATATTACTATATATATACATAAAAAATAATGGGTTTGTTTAATATACAACATTTTGATTTTATCATTATATACATTTTGGTACGTACCTTCTTAAATGTAACAATTCTTCTTAACTACGTAATATTTTAAAGACTTTATATTTATGCTAAAATGTTAATTAAGGGAATTTATTCATATAAAATATTTGATTTTATTTATTATAATAAACGTGTTCAATTTTCGACGAAGAATACTTCTCAATGGAAATCTTCAAGAGAGTTTGGATTAATTTCTCAAGCCACATAAATTTTTTTTGTAAGACAAATTTGATGTCAAATTGAACACAGCTAACAAAGAAGTAATATCTGCATTAAAAATAAATTATACAAAGAACACTACTGCCCTTGTATTAAACTTCATTTTTAACCTTCTTCTAGAATACGTATTAAATTACATTTGTACATTTTGATACTATGTATCTAGTATAGCTATATCTTGTTGATTAAAATATTTCTTGATGGAAATTATTAATAATATACTTCATATAATGCGTGGTGAGGTGTGCACATTTAATTGTATCCACCGTGTTAGCGGAAAATTGCTACAAGTTTGGAAAATCTTAGCACAGGGATGTATAAATAAATTTGAAATATTCTTTTGAAACTGTATACAAAGCGTTATTTAATTAACCGTAAAATTCCTACAAAAGAATATAATTTTATTGTTATTCAATTTCTCGCAACAAAAGAAGGAAGAGTACACCAATTAAACAGGACAGAAAATAAGACTAAAGTTTTCCTGAAGCTATTACGGCAGACAAAGGATGGGCATAATTGCCTCGGCCATTGAGAGAAGAGAAAATTCGTCGACAAAGACGAAACTTAGGAGATAATTTCGTTAACGAAGTAAACAGTTTGTGGTTTGGAAAAAGGAGAAAAAAAAAAGAGTTCAAAAATGTTTAAGGAGTGCTTTTTCCCTCGTTAAGTATTGACTTAAAATCTTATTTTTGCTTGCGTTTTAAAATAGTTTATTTACTGTATTACATTTATCGCGTGAGTTCATTTGTACACATGCGGAATTATATACAAGAAAAAAAACTGTAACTGCTTCAGAGTCTATATCATTTTTCTTATGATTTATGTAGTTAAATTCTGTTAAGAATACATAAATTTAACAAGTATTTTAAGATCCCTAAAAAAGAATTTGCGTATATGTAATTCCTTCTTGATCTTTAATTTGATTGTAGAGAATTAAAATGTATAGTAACTCGGACGTTTTAATTTATTTTTGTAGCGCAGTGTTATTTTTAATAATATCTGGAAAAAATAATAGTAATTACATAAGAGCATATTATTTTACTTGGATATACGGCTCAGATTTTGGAATGCGAAACATTTGAGCTGTTGGAAAATGCAGAATTCATGAGAACTTGGAAACTGTTTAATATTATGCAATTAATTTATTGTTAAATTTCATAAAACACTAATGCTGTAGAATTTAATGTAGCCTAAGGACGTTGTAAATGTGCTTAGGATAATAAATTTAAAGAAAAAAAAAATGTATAATACTTGCGAGTGTTGAACGGTTAATTTCTGTCTGAATATAAGGAAGAATATGATTTGGATGTGTATGTAATATATGCATTGTTAAATTGTTATCTTAGAACCAAAAATGCGAAACTTTTTCATTTATACAAATGTATGAACATGCACTTAGGCAAACGCTTTTACTTCACTCTTTAACCCCTTAACTGCCTTGGAGAAGTTACGAATTTCATCCCCAGTGCCACCGTTTTTCCTAAAGACGCGTGTTGTCACGCGGTTTGCTGAGGGAAAAGAAAAGGAATGTGTTTCCTCCCAAAAACTACTTACTTTTACTCTTCGGAAAGGAGCATATATACAGCGGTGGCAGTGAACGCATCTGTAGAGTGAGGCGTATATATACACCGGCGGCAGTTAAGGGGTTAAATTAAATATAACTTCTTTAAATTAAATATATTCCAGATGTGATATTTCTCTGTAAAAACTTATTTAACTAATTTAACGCGTTTTAAATAATGCATAACTACACAATTTCTTTTATCAACTACGATGAGGAAACAAATCCTAGCTCGTATTAATGTGGCGAGGAATACATTAGCAGACATTATAGAACTCGATAACTTTGATTCAATCTGTATCTTAATGGCTAACTTTCAGTGGAATCGAAATCATAACCACGAGAAGCCTCGAATCCAGACCAATAATAATAAACTCTTCACTTTACTTGAAGCTTGGAATTTAAACTAAGCAACATCCAAATCCAACATAACTCTAAGTAGCGATTACACGAGTTTTAATCTATCTCGTCAGATCAAATAAAAGAAACAACCACAATTACTGTCTCCAAATGAAATAATTCATAAAACAGATTTCTCTAGAGGTTAGTTGGAAAATGCGTTGAGAACTCACCACAAGTAAAACTGTGGATAGAGCCGAAACGATGTTCTGACGTCATTAAAGTCGTATTAATATAATATTAACTGATAATTATGGGAGTTTTTATTTTCTCAGTTACTTTTTAAATTATTCAATACATAAATTACATAATAGTTGTGAGAAATAGATTTATTAAGTAAATTTAACTTTAAAACTTAAATTAAATTAAAACTAAGATTAAGATATAGTTTGTCAAGCGCATGAAATATCTGTTAATATGACCACAAATGGAGGAAGCATAAGATGATAGTATTTTTGCATACTATATAAATTTATTCGTTTTATAAAAATTATTCTTTAACTATGTCCATTGATGTTGTGAAAGAAGCCTTAGATTTATATATCTATATTTCGTTAAGTCAAAGTTTGTTTGAATACTAATTAAAATGAACTTCATAACTTATTCTAATTTGTTTAAAAATTAGGTGGAATATTAAGATTATATTTCTGGAATTTCTACATCGGATTATGCATAAAACGATGTTTTTTCGTTAGAGAAAGAAACACTTTTGTATATAAGGCTTCAGGACAAATAATTTTGTTATGGTATTACTCTGATAAACATGATGCATTATTCTAATTTTGAAAAAAAATCAATGCACTGCGGTATGAAATAATCTTTTTGCATTTCAAATAAGAGTCCATAATAAAACATATTTCCCCTGCAGTGATATATATTTCTAGTTCGTAAATGTTATTTCCATTCTTTTCTATAAAAAAGGAGCATCTTGCATTGATTAAATAAATATTGTTATTTTCAAAACGCAAAACAAATAATTTATGCATACGAATTCCTTTTTATTTATTCTTTTAATTGCTATGCGTTAAGTTCAAGACGTGTATTGCGAAATATTTCTCAGCTTTTGAATTTATTTCAATATTTATTTATTCATTATTTAATCACGGTAAAAACTAATGTTTTGAATGCAGGAAATAAGTATCTTTCATGCATTATTAAACAGAAAATGAAAGAGAAAAAAAGAAGTTGTGTAAACATTTGACAAGTAACTCATTTAGTATTTATTTGACTGGAATATGCAAAATTTTGAATTATTTATTTAAATTGCTGAGCACTAGTTGATGTTCAAAGCTCCATGGAAGAGAAATTGTAGAAAAAGAACCCTCAAAATTTAAAGAAATATTCTAGAACGAGATTGCTTAAGAAAATTGGACTAATGACTATTTTCCTTTAAACAATATTCGTGGAATAATGTTTGTAGTAATAATTATCTGTATTATTGTTATAGTTTATAAAATAGAAGATTATATTTATTTGAAAAATTTATTCTATTGTAAGTACAGTCAAAGCGCGAAAATATTTAACTCATGAGAATTTTTAATGTGAAGATAACTTTTTTTTTTTGGAAAAAAAAAGAACTATATATCCCTTATGAGAAATTGAAGACGTGCACAAATGTTCATTAATTTATCTTTTTGATCCTTTCCACTCACATAATTATTCTAACTACATCCCAAACCTTGTGGGATTTATAATTTTTTATGTTTGAAAGCTTTCACCTTGACTTCGTGAATATGTTTAGCAAGTAGTATATCTACATTTTTTGCTTATATAAAGGAGTTTTAAATAAATGTTATTAAATAACCATTGTAAAATTATTATTCTGCAAACATTTAATGCTACAAGAAAAATTCATGAAAAAAATATTGCATAATAAGTAATTAATACACTTTTTAGTATGTTGATGGATAGTTGAAGTATACAATACGAAACAAATATAAAATACGAGGAATTTATATTTTAAAGCAAGTATAATGAATGCTTTATTTTTGGCCAACTGTTTTAATTATTAAATAGAACAATGATATTTTCTCTCTCTCTCGATTATGCTAAATATAATTAAGAACTTCATGTACTATAATATATTTACCTAAATTAAACTGTGAAAATACGTATGTACAAAAATAACTATTTCGCCTATCTTAGGCAAAAACAAACAAAAAAATCAACCATTTCTATAATTTTTTTTTATGAAAAAATTATGATTGAATGCAACACGATTTAACATAACAATAGTTTAAATAATAATTTAGTAGTGCAATCTAATATGTGTCACATTTTAACTTAATTATTTTCTTTACATTTTGTTCATATCATTTTCTACACTTAATTTAGAACATATTTCAATTAAAAAAAATTGACATCGATATTATATTCTTGTTTTGTTGTTCTGTGAAGATTAGAATACTTTTTATACTTAAGTGGATTATATTACTTCATTTTTAATCTTTTTAACAGCTTTCCATCCGAATATTCATATCAATGAATTGAAAATAAAATTTACTTGGGAATTGATACAGCTGCAATCCATCATTTTGTTTCTTAATCAGAAGTTTATCCCTTTTATCTTCGTTATTAAGTTCGAAATCTTTCTTTAAAAATGCCTGCATGAGTTTTCACACTTTTTATGCGATCAACTGGCACTGCTACCATTACATGAATTTATCTTCTTTCCCATAAACACTTAATGGAATAGAATTTAAACTTCTTTGTTTAGCTTCTCGATTTCCCTAAAACACACACACATCCCCCTCCCCCTTTTCCTCGGCGAATGTTCTACGATTACAACGTTTTTACCACGGCAATAACAATCCGTTGTAACGGAAATGTTTTAAGAATAAATATCCCAATGTGCCTGCCTTCTCTAAAAAGGAACAAGTTCCCTTCTAATTACGAACCTTCGCGCAGAATAAAATCTTCGTTCTTTTTCCTCTTACCTCATTAAAGATGCAGAATAGAAGCAAAACGCCATTATTTTTATTCCATTGTTGTAATTGTGCCAAGGAGAGGAATTTAAATTATTTGTAGGAGGAGGAGGAGAGTTATCGGGACGAAGCGAAGTGAAGAGAGAGAGAGAGAATGAAAAAGATGGGAATCTAGAAGATTTTCGTCCGCGCGCCCCCCCCGCCTCCAAGAGCGGGCGAGTTTTCTAATTTGGATCTTGGTGGAAAAGAATGTCTTCGTAATCATCAGAAGCATTGCAATGTACCGTAAGGAATCCAACTGCTAATGAACTCTGCTTTTTGACAGGATCATCAAGGGCTAAAAAGACGGGGAAGGAAATAAAGCAACAATTATGAATGTGAATTCTGCAAACAGGGTGTCTTAAGACTTGGTTAATAAATGGCATTAATATTTCTAGGCAAAATATAAAATAAAAAAAAAAAATTTTTTTTAGGGCTCTGAGACTTTTAGTTGTCAATTATATTTGCTGGGGTAATATGGAGGATAAATGATTAAAAATCTTTAAAAAGTGCTCATTATATTTGTGTTTCAGTACATTAACTTATGAAATCAAATCATTATATTTAGAGAATTAGATCCTGAGACGAGAATAAATTTATTTTATTATATTTTTTCGTGGAAAATATGCCTGAGTGATGCACAGAAAATTAAAACAAAAATTTGAAGTACATTATTATTGTTGAGTCATTGAAAATTATTATTAATGTATCTATCACATTATATCCTGTTATATAATCGTGCACTTTGCCACATTTCTCAATTTGGTTTGGAGTGTTCAGATAGTAATAATTATAATAAATATAAGTAATATTAATATGAAATTGTATTTTTTTATTTAAATACATAAAAATTAAACTGTCACATTCCTTAAAGAGATTTGGATTAAATATTTATTCAGATTAGTTTATTTTGGAAACATGCATTTTCTCATTGAAAAACATTCTGTTTTAGTGGTATTAATTTTTTTAAGTGTATTTATGTAAACTCGATTTAGTTAAATACTTATTGCAAGAAATTATAATACAGTTATAAGGCGAGAATGTTTAAGCATAAGTATCCACTTTCATCGATACATTTAATAGATTTTGGAAAATTTCAGAACTATTTTTTGTAGTTGTATTCACATTTTTATACTTTTTTTTTAAATTTTTCGTTTCCATGATGTAAATAGAACATATATTATTTTAAAAATTCTTGAGTGTTGTGGAGTAAAAAATAAATGGTATATAAATTTGAACTAGCTATAGACTAAAAGCTATTATATTATCGATTAACTATTTGAACAGGACCTCCAAAGCTAAGAAAAAAAAAAAAAATTGAAAAAACTGTAGTTGTATCTGTATTTCCTTACAATTTAATTTAATTATGAGTTCTGAATTTTATATAAGTGACAAAAAACACTATTATTTTAAAATCTAACGTAAGTAAAAAAAATATATCGAACTATATTTATCCAGGTAAATTAAATACATATCTTTATGAATTTATGCAAATTAAAAGGTATCACTCTTTTAAAATATCATAAAAAAGTTATTATTTCCCTTTAATTATTCTTAATGTAAACTTTTATATACATAATTTAAATAATTTTTTTCAATATATATATATATATATATATATATGTAATAATTCCCTCTAACATACTTTTAATTAACTCTTTAATGATCTATAAATATTCTTTAATTCTTAGGTTTAAAAATAAGCATTGTAATCTTAATCGTAATCGGCTAAACCGATTTCCGTATCCCGCGCATTCTAGCCAATCAGAACCACTATTACGTAATTGTCACGCGCTTGTGCACTGTTGGTATAAAAACATAAAATCTGATGTAATCGTGCTCTCTCTGCTTGCCGCCATCACGTAAGATTGTATATACATGCAGCTTATTTGTCTTTGTGTTGTGTCCTCCAAAATGCCGCTGTCTATTCAATATCTTAATATGTAACGTAATTGTGCTTTAATCTGCTGATGTGTGCCTATAATAAAGGAGGCAAAGCTATTCTGAAGACGTCATTACTAAATTAAAATTGATACTTACTCTACACCGGCCAACACTACTTCAATCTATTACACACACACACACATATATATATATATATATATATATATAAATTTAAAATTTATTTTTTCATTATAAAACTCTTCAAAAATAACGTTAACAAATCTATGTAAAGGCTTGGCTCTTTTAAATATTATTTATGAATATATAAAAATAATATTGTTGTCAAGGCATGTATTCCATCAAAAAAAATTCTTTTTTATATCCACTTGATGTTATTTTTAATCTTTACATTGGCAATGCATCAAAAATAACTTCGCCATTAGATTTATCTACACATTTAAATATTCCATCATAAATCCCATTTTACGATGTACTTTTTGAAATCGTTGCTGAGCGGTGATGAGCTACCCGGGTCGCCCTGGTAACCAATTGTTATTCCTTTGTCCTCTTTCAATTTTTCTTCTCTGCTGCCAGTTTTAAGGATCACATTCATGTCGTTGCAGCTCCTAGTGCCATAAAAGTTTCGACCTTTTAATAAAATAATTCTTTTATTTGATACGCAAATTGGGGTGTGGCAGCTCTGACGGGAATCTAATTTACTTGTTCAGATTCTTTGGGGAGAAAAAAAGAAGTCATAATCTTCTGTATTTTTCCTGCTTGGCAAGTGTTTAATGAATACTGACGTTAATATATCTGAAACTTTTTAAAGCTCTTGTTAAATTACAACATTTCGGATTATGTTACAGATAGGACAAAAGAAACCGCGCGGCTCGTAAAAATCTAATTTGTATCCATGTTTCAATGTATTAAGTTATATAAAGGAAGATTTTAATTAGAATAGTGGTTTTTGACGATAAGGGTTGATGTCTTAGTTACATGCTATTCGTTTTATTGAATGGGCGTATGAAATGAGTAGGGGTTTCTTTCGGTACATGAAAAGATCTTACAGTGCAGTTAATTGAAATTACGTGAAAAGAAAAAAATATGTATTTTCTGAAATGGACTCTTTCACAATTTTAAATCAAGTTAAATTGAAAGTAATTAAACACTTGATTGAGTTGAAAGAAATGTAAGGAAATTTGCTCTCAGACTTTGATTTAAAATTGTTAAGAGAAAAGTTTAAAAATAAACCATAGAACATTGATAAAAAGCTATTTTGGTTTCAATGTTTCCATTAAAGTACTCTTAAAAATTTCAAGACTATGTTATTGTATAGTCAGTAAAGCACACATCCTACTTTTGCGCTATTAATTTTCTTTAAAGGGGTTTTGTTATCGAATTGATTATTTGTTTTGACTATTCAACTATATGGAAATATCATTATTATTTCATTTTGTGAAAAATTCATAGAATGTTAGGGTACTCCTCTGAACAACGACTGTTTGTATTGAGAGTCGATAATGTACAAATGTTTAGTATGAATTTGTTGTTAAAGCCTTTCTTAAAATTTCTTAGAATGGGAAATCTTAGGTATTGTGGTAACACTATTTCTTTAAAAAATATACATTCGTCGTATTTTAAAGTTAATACAAAAAAAAGTTTATTTTAATATAATTTATCTTTTATCTTGAATAGTCGAATTTTATCTTGAATATTCGAAGTTCACAGAAGTTAAAATATTTTTAAAAAGATTAAATATTGAGAAATAAATGTTCTTTTTTTTAGACTTATTTTTTATTCATTAACGTTTTACGTTCCATACCACTATTTTTCAATTTATTTCCATTTTTTTTTTATGTTTTTGATAAAGTTTAAATTGCTGACTTCTCTTCAAATATTCATGAATGATATAGTTAGTAAAATAATTATTGGCTTATTTGAACTAAATTCTAATTAATATTCAGCTTCGGATATTAATTAAATATACATTCTGGGCTTTAAATACAATGTGAGAAATATATCTATTTGAAAGCGAAGTGTGAAAGATATTGTATAATTTGTATTTGTTTGTACTTTAAGTGTCTGAATAACTTATTCATCTAATTGGTATTTATAAGGACAATTTGTAAATTAATATTATATCACATTCATTCTATAATAATTCAGAATATCACTTATTTTTCATTTAGTTGAAACAAAGTTAAACAAGGTATCATTTAATGTACTTCCACTTCTTCATGAAAACTACTTTAAAAACGTTTGAATAAAGGATGAAGATTTGATAAATATTTTTACTTTATATCTGAACGATTTTAAAATATGATTATTATAACACTGATAACATTTTACAGCATTTTTTAATAATGCCAAAATTCAGTGTGGTAACGTTATATCATAAGCATCAAATTAATGCTATTTCTGTAACCTCAAACTAATATTTAATTTATACTTTGATTAAAAAAATAATAAAGTATTAGTGTAGCATCTGTGCGTATTTAGTTCAAATTTTCGTATAACACATGAACTTCGAATATAGTCCAGTATGATTTTTTAAAGACGCTCAAAAAATGAAATATCCTAATTGTAAGATCAATGATTTTTATAGGACATAACCAGCCACACATACATATAGATGTACGCATTATAATGTGTCTGATGGAGATGTTTAAGCATAAAATAGTTTGGTACTTATTGTACTGTCAATCAATCTCCTCAAATCAAGAAACGTTGCAAAATGCCGCGATATGCAGCTAATAGTAAAAACGATTCCTGCGCCAGTTCGACCACAATAATAATAATAATAATGACAGCATTTCGGGATATTTTTTTAATTGGTGACGTCTTTTGTTTCGGTGAAGTTGGTAATTGAAATAACAATGGCGCACACAAGAGGGATGTCCTAGGGGTCCGGACACCCCCCATAGCCCTTGATTTTTTTTCGATTGGTTACAATCCTATGTTTATATTACGTAAAATGTAATTATGTATGTGTTATTAATAGTTAATTTTATTAATGAATGCTAATTATTTATTCAATAATTAATTTTGCATTGTTTTTGTTCCCGAAAATCGACAAAATCAAAAGAATATGTTGGGTGGCGTATTGGAGCATGATACCAAAATACCGACCCTGGACACCCCCTTTGAAAAAATTTTGTGTGCGCTATTGTGGTATAATATACATAAGTACCAATAATTTTAATTAATATGCAAATAAATGCATGGAAATTTACAAAGATAAAATAAAGAATAACTTTATATTGTTTATTGCTGTATGTGAATACAGATTTTTTTATAAAACAAATACGAACAAAAAATTGATAAAAATAAGAAGATATGTTCCAAATATAAGCTTCTCTTTTATTTTTAAAATGGAAATTGATACCATACATGGACTTATTATCCGAGTAATACAATACAGTAAGACCCCACTTAATGCTGTTTCGTGCGGTTTAGCGCTCTTTTATTTCAACCCGGGGATTCCCCGAAATTGTAGGTTTCAAAATATGTACATAACATATCCAAAACAGTGTAGTTGTGTTTCTTGTTTGGTGCGGTGCTGTACGGACACATTTTTATCATTTGAAACATTTGTTGACATTATTGTAAGTATAAATTTATATAATACTATAACGATTAATACAGAGACAAATATTATGATCTTTAGTTTTTATCATGGGTGATAATGAAAAACAAGAAAAGAAAGCAACCAGAAAAAGTATTTCACTGGAAACTAAAATGCAAGTGATTAGAAGATTAGATTCTGGTGAACGTCAATCTCAAATTAGTGCTGCATTGAATTTGAAAACTTCAACAAGATGCCTTCTTGACAAAAAGGCAGAAAATTGGAAACAGAACAGACTGAATGATCTGACTAACTTAGAATTTTATTTGTTTTTATATGTATATATTCGTTTATATTGTTTTTATTTTTGCAAGAAATAAATGTTTAGTTTTATTTTTATTAAAAAAAACATAATTATTAAATTTAATACCTAACCAATTTTCTATCCATCTTCGCCTAACCTCATTATTTACATGTTAAGATAGCCTCGTTTAGCGCTGTTTCGCATTACGCTTTACTTTGATGGAATGTATCCCCCGCGTTAAGCGGGTCTTACTCTACTTGTACTTGGTATTAGCTCGGAAGTTTCATTTTGGTTATATTATTGTAAAAAATGAAATAATATGGTTCTAATATTAATAATTTCTAATTCAGTAATTTTTTTACTTACAGCTCCCCCAAGTGTTCCAAGCATTGAAAAGGATGGGAAAATGTCCATCAATGGCTCGATTGTCGGTCCCTTTTATGAAGGGGCTGTTCTCAATTTGGAGTGTGAAACGTTTGGTGGAAAGCCTACTCCCGAAGTGTCGTGGTTTAAGGTGAGTACTATCTTGTTTTTTTTAGTTATATTAAGGAGATAAAAAGATGTGTAGTAAATCTTACCAGAAATAAATAACAAAAATCTATCTCCGAAAATCATATTTTCTGATCCGAAAAGGAAATTAAAATTAAAATAAGAATTAAGAGGTTTATATTCTGGATGTGTGGGAAAAATCCTTAAGATTGAACGCTACTATATAAAGTTTATTATTGTTTAAAAGTGATTTATTATTTAATTTACCTAAGTAGTATTTTACGTATTTAAAAATATTTAAGAATCCCACAAAAAAGTGGTTTATTATGAAGTTAGTTGTAAATGGGTCAGCAATATTATGATTCCCACTCTGGATTAATTTACATTTTTAATAGCTAATATACAAATAATTTTTCTACTATGATGCATAAATTAAAGTAGGTAAGTGAGTGTTTGCGTTAACGGCTCATTATAAAGCAACACGAGGGCTATTGCCAACTTACCTCTTAATTTTGAACCACGGTCAGGTGACGAGGACGACGCATGAGTTGGTACTGTACCACGCCAAAGTGAGAACATAGAGCCACGACACATTAAACGTGCATCAACTCCTCAACAAAGCGGGTTTTCAGTCCCACCAACACTCAATTCCAGCCACGTGTTATGACCATAACCACTAGGCTGCCAAGACTACGACAAAACTCTGGAGTAATTTCGCTAAAAAAGTAACTAAAATATTAAAAAAAAGTATAATATATAATCCATAATAGGTCTTGTTGACACTAGGGCTTGAACTCATAACCAGGGCTTAGAACCGGAACTGAACTGAAACCCAGAAAAAACCGTTATTTTGGTCGGAACGAAAACAGGAACTGAACCGAAAAAAAATATTGGTTTATTTCGGTCCGATATATCTTCATTCATTTCGTTACTGTAACCAACTTGTCGAGATTTTCTAACTTTACGTCAATCATATAATAATCATTATTACATGTACATTACTTTTCGGTTTCCTGTTTTGATGTTCTCTAGTATTTTTCTGTTTCAGTATCGCTCGAAACTACTTGTATAAGGCAGATTTAATTCAATTAAATGATCCAGAAATATAGATCATTTAAGGTAATAATATACATAAAATAAAATTATTCATTCGGAACTGAACTTATAACCGTTATTTTTGTCGGAACGAAAACCAAAACTGAACCGATATATAGTTTTTTAGTTGAACCGGAACGAAAAAAGTTACGATTTGAAAACCTGCTCTTTGAAACCCTTGTCGAGCACTTCATTGCCATTAGGGTACTGCATCCCCAATTAAAATAAGTAAAACTTAATTTAATAATATATTGCTTAACCCACAGTAAGTAAATACAACCACTAACACACAATTTAAGATAGTAGTAACATACAGTGGCGTAGGTAAAGGGGGGGGTAGTGTTCACTCCCCATATTG
Organism: Trichonephila inaurata madagascariensis; assembly: GCA_019973955.1. Taxonomy (NCBI): domain Eukaryota; kingdom Metazoa; phylum Arthropoda; class Arachnida; order Araneae; family Nephilidae; genus Trichonephila; species Trichonephila inaurata. The sequence continues at coordinate 31,656 of BMAV01017476.1, read as the reverse complement.
ACTAACGAATTTTTAATTTTTACCGCAGATATTACTCATTCGCACTTACGTTTACATGTCTTTTCATCTGTAAACCTTCCCTTCCCCGTAAGATAGGTCTGTGTACGCCACTGATAACTTAAAAAAAAGCACATTCCTATAACCAGTTTCGTAAATAAAGCAATCTTTATTAATCGGGTCAAATCTATTATGTCAAAAACTCTTTTTATGTATATATATATATTTACCGTATTTACTCGAATCTAAGCCGAACTTTTTTTCAGTGTTAATGCTACTGAAAATTAGGTGCGGCTTAGAATCGAAGGGGGCGGGGAATTCTTTGGATGGCGAAATTAGAGAAATAATAGCTTTACATATGTATTTTAAAGTTTATAATACTGGTAAAATAACTAATTATTCCTTTCTTATTAGTTCTCATTTTAAATTTATTTCAATTTCGTAAAATTAGACATCGATAAACCATTTTACACAATTTTTCATTTTTCACCAAAATTTGTTGAGAATTTGGGGTGCGGCTTTAGGTTCCAATAAATACGGTATATAAAATGAAAAAAAAAAATTCTTAACTCACTTCATCTACACACCTGTATATGTAACTACGAATCTTTTTAGATAAAAGAACTTGTGTTACTTTATTTCTTTACACATATTTAACCCTCCAAGCGGTCTGCATGTAAAATCCTTCCATTCTAGAGATGCTTTTTTTGCCTTCAAGTAAGATTCTCAAAAGCGGTTGAGCCATATTTTTAAAAATACGGCTCAACCGCTTTTGAGAATCTTACTTGAAGGCAAAAAAAATACGTGCGGTGCATTTTCGAAGTATCTCTAGAATGGCAAGATTTTACGTGCAAGACCGTACACCGCTTAGAGGGTTAATTAAAATGAATGTGTGTGTAATTATATTGAATTTTGTCCTAAAAAAACATTACGATTTTTTAAGCCTTTAATTTTTTTTCCAGGGTGACGAAGAATTGGACTCTGAGAGTCACGTGCGCGTGGAAAAGAACGGCGCGTCCAGCGTGACGTCCACGGTCAAGATGACTCTGGAGAGGGATGACCTGGGAGCCAAAATCGAATGCCACGTCGATAACGAAGCTATTGACGATGCCCTCGTATCCTGGGTGGAGGTGGACTTGCACGGTAATCCATCATTTTCCGTCCGTACATAATCACCTCCTCGCCCGCTCTAATGGAAGTAAAGGGAAAAATCCAGTTTCACTTATGAAGTCCTTGGGAAACACAGAGAGTTGCAGTATTTGATTTCTGTAAACGTTTTTTAATGTATTGGGCAAATATTCTCATCTTGCATCGATTCACGTAATCTATTCCAGTATTTGAAAATTCTTGAAGCTCTGGAGTGATATATGAGGTTTCTCATTTAAGGTATCCGACTACGTTCGTGGAACCATGATTTTAAAAAAGCGCATAATTGTATAATTTTCATGATATTTAGTGTCACTTAGATTAGAATACATGTATAAAATTGTTTTAAGGACATTATGACAAAAAAAAATTATTTAAATACAATATTTTGGCAAAAAATTAACTTAGAATAACCTTTTTTTCCAAATGTTCTCCTTTTGTAAAAAATGCTTCTATTGTGTATTAATATTTTGCCTGTTTATAGTTCGGACCTTTGTACAGAGACTCAACTATGATTTTTGAAAAATTTACATTATTTTCAGAGTTACAATCATTTGAAATAATTATCGGTGTATTTTCTTAAAATTTCTCCCTTCTGTTTTCGTAAAACATGGATAAACCGACTTCCGAGTTATGCATTTCAAAAATTCTAGTTGAGCCTCTGTACAGAGATCTGAGCTGAATACAGGCAAAATATTAATACAATAGAAGCATTTTTTACAAAAGGAGAACATTTGGAAAAAAGATTATTCTAAGTTAATTTTTTGCCAACATATTGTATTTAAATAATTTTTTGTCATAATGTCCTTAAAACAATTTTATACATGTATTCTAATCTAAGTGATACTAAATATCATAAATATTATCCATTTACACACTTTTGCAAAATCACGATTCCGAATGTAGTCGGATACCTTAATTCTCTTACACTGACGAAGTATTAATTCCAAAAGCTAAAGCTAAACGGTAGTTTGTAGATCGGAATTTTAAGAATATGGGGAGTATTGAATTTTTTTTAAAAAAAAACTTAATTTAAATTTAAAGTATCATCAAATGTTTTATATGTATGTAAAAATCCCTCTTTTAGGCATGTAGTTTAAATCAGAAAATAATGTACGAATTTTGATTCTGCTTTTTCGCAATACCTTACACTTGAAAGGTTAGAATAATTGTTTTTATTTAACATTCTAAATACCAAGGTCAGTCTCTTACCCCTGTAAACTAGGTAATGGATTAATCAGCAATTAAATTATTAATTAACTAAATGTATCTTTTTGATAGAAATGCTGTTCAATATCATAAATCAGTGGTTCTTAAACTTTCGATCGCCGCTGTCCTCTTTCTATGAGCCTTACATCGCTGACCCCCAAAACTTTAAACACTCCTCCCTGACTCCTAACACAAGACTGGGTGATTTAAAGGTTCCTCAATTTTCCCAAGACTCCTCCGCTACCTATACAGAATTTTTTAACACTTCAATGGGTTTCTACTATTTTTAAAAAATATTACGCTATAGTAATGGCTATATAGTTGCAAATAATAAAAAAAATTAATTAATATCCTTGATCAAAATACATTTTCTTATAGAGTTTTTTCATAAGAGGCAATTTAGAATTTTTGTCTAGGATGGTACGTTTTTCCATTTTTCTACGAGCCCCTTTTGATGTTCGAAAAAGAGCGAAATCTTAGCATTAATTGAGAGACCTTCGCGAACCTCCTAAAAAGGGCTAGGGACCATGAGGGGTTCGCGAGCCCCAGTTTAAGAACCGCTGTCATAAATGATACCGATTTTAATTATAAAAAATTTATAAAAAAATATAATTCATTTATACCACAAGATAATTTATTAATTTAAATAGATTTTAAGAGGCAATAAGTTAAGCAAGTAACAAGTCAAAATATTTTAATAATAATATAAATATGGAAAATTTGTTTTTTATTAGTATATTTTTTATTGTTATGGACCTCCAATCATCGTTTCAAGACATCTATTATTACAGAGAAACAAAATATCCCCTACACACACACTCCAAATAACGTTCTAAAACTGAACGAAAAAAAAACAAAAAAAAAATACGAATGTCATTTTGATTTTTAAAAATTGCCACGTTTTCATATTATATTGATTGACACTTCCACTGAGGTATATAATATTAATAAATAATTATATTTAATATATATCATTAATTCAATATTTATATTTATTCATTTCATGTAGTTAATTAAACAAACATGATTATTGTCTCTTCTGAATTACATCATCAGTATGATACTTGTTTGTAACATGAAACAAAATAATTATTTTACTTAGTTAATGTTTAGAAAAATAAAATACGACAAGGGGCCAAGAGAGACAACTAATATTAAATTAATTCATTAATACCAACAGTGAAATAATTTACATATTGGTTTTTTTTATTATTGAAATAATAATTCATTTTATCCATGAAATATTTTTTCAGTACAATTGTTTATCTTTAGATTTATGAAAAAAATATATAATCTGGCTATATTCCAAGTTATTAATTATTTTCCTCGCATTATTCTACTTTTTTTAAGATAAGGAGGAAAAAAAATATTTACACACAGGAATAGAGTAAAAATATTACATTAAAAACAGTGAGCTTTACGCATATTAAAAAAAATTTTATTGCATGAAGAGATTTATTTTTTTTTTCAGATGAATTACTTTTTAAGAAACAATTAAGATTTTTACATGATTCCAGTACTGTTCATTTACGAATGGCAAACATTTCCTGTAATAATTCTATGTATGTTTAGGACATAATATTTAAATAAAATCTACATAGACATGTTCATAGATTATATAAATAATACAGACGTTAGCGACGTTCTATTACTTGGAGAAGAAATTTCCGATATAAAGTTTGTACTTTTCGAAAAGTAATTGGCCATTACTTCCAAGCTATTTACATTTGATTTCAAAAGTATTTCCGCTAGTTATAGATATAAATTATCCAAAGTATTTTTCTAGATATTAAAGATACACTTAAAGAAAAAACTTTAATTGGTATCATATGATAATAAATATAAGTTAAAAATTTATTTCGAATATTAAATTCTATGAGAATTATTCACAAGATTTTTTTCTTCCAACGTTTTTATAATTTTAACTTTAAATTTTAAATAAAAATGGAGGATGTATTAATTTTGAGGAGATATTAAAGCTATAAATATTTATAGTTATAAAATAATTTTAAAACTTTGCGATTTATTCTTATAACAAACATATTCGTTAGTACTGTAATAGTTCAGTAATATTATTGCAAAAAATCTGTAAGGTAAATCGGGGGAAGTTGCTACGTTTAAGGAATTTTCGATTATTACATTGAAAATTTAAATAACAAGACCATGAAAAGAATGCACTTTATTTTTCAATATTTAATTGGCTATGCATACAAGTTAATTCACTTCTTAGTATGAAAATAAATAAGAAATTTGATGTTAAATAAATTCATTTAATTGTGGCATCTTCCCCATATATATGGGGATGATGCCACCATTCAAGGAGTAAGATGCAACACCACAGTAAATGAAAATATAAGACAAAAATTACCAAATTAAATGTGAAGTAACAATAACTATAGAAAAACAAAAAAAAAAAAAAAATTCATAATTAGTTTGCTAAAAACGAATTTTCCTACAGAACGGTCTACTGCAGGCTGAAGTAGTTGTTGACTTCAGCCCTGCACATCCTCGTGGTATGAAGATCCCCTGTGTCATCCTCACAGCCTAAATATTAATTATAGTTATATTTTACACGATAATATACAGTGTTTTAAAATGAAAAAAAAAATTAATGTTCATTTCATTTATTTCTGAACCATGTGTCATCTTCCTCCAAGTATAGGGGGCAGATACCACACACGCTTGTATCCTTATTGCTGCAATGTTATGGTTGTTTCTACATGCATCGTATGTGTAACATTATGCGTAACTCACTTACCTTGCTAATATCTTATTTAAAATACCAAGAACGTGTATGAATTTTAAATATGAGGAAGGGAATATTATAAAAGTTGTATTCACCACTTTAAATGCTCACAAGATAAAAAAAATAAGGCAGATTAATTCAAATAAATTCACAAGCCACACTCAATGGCGGACCAGATTCTTCACTCAAGTGACTCAAAAGTGCCATCTATCTCGATGCATAAAAGTACTTTTAACAAACTGGCATCTTCCCCCAACTGACGTGTTCCCCCGAATTACCTTATATAAAAATATTATCACCAAAGAATTTTTTTTTAATCTTTACATTTTTCAAAATGTTTCATTTATGAACAACAATAGTGTTTGAGTATAATCTAAAAACTAATTGGAATTACACAAGTTGCTGAAAACTACCACCAGTCAAACAAAAAATTCTTGTTTCGGACCAGAAATAAATTATCAACAAAGCATAATGATGATCCCGTTCGTTTTTAAAAATTATTACCATAATTTTTTTTTATAAGGCACCACTTTTCTAAAATGCATTAGAAATATTACTTCCTCACACCACTGTTCACCTTAATCCTAAAAAACCGACCAGAATAGATAAAAAGCATCTAAAAGGGAACTAAATTATAAAGCTCACCGAAAACAAAAGTTTCTCCGAACGTTAAATAACTTACTGCGATAGACTTTTCTCACCTCCGTCCAAAACTCACGTTGCCGAATATTTCTCTAACATGGATTGGTTTCTTTCCCCAGTCACTGAGGAAGTGAAACAATAAATAACAGACGCGTACACACACTCACAGCAACTGAGGGATGAGTCAATAGTTTCGGTCCCGATCACGTACGAGTCGCCCAGTGAGTACGTGATTTGATGTGCAGGAGGAACTGAGAGTTAAGGATGGTCTGTGAGTTGTCAACATACCATTTTCCCATCATAATCCTGAAATTGATTTCTTTGGTGATTGATCCGTGCCTTTTGTCGTTTCCTTTGTACATTTATAAAATGATATCGGGATATTTTTAGCAAAACTGTCCTTTGGATTCTTATTTCCAGATTTTTGCGTTTCGTATTGTGAGGTTTGCTGTTATATGATTCAGTTAAAGCGGGTTTATCCTACCCAATCCATTCTGTTTCCCAAATTATTTACCTTGATTAGATTATATAAATATATGTGATGGGGGAAATTAATTTTTTAATTGTGTATATAACGACGAGAGGTAGATGCTCTCTAAAAAAATTGGTGTGAACTTCTTCCTCTGATTTTAATGATGTCAACCACTAATGCAGATAATGTAGAATGAATCTAGATTATTTTCAATTGAGATTTAGGATAACTGTTTAACATTGCGAGGTTTTTAGTTGCACAAATTTCATTTTCATAGATCTATTGAATTCATCTACAGATCTGGATATTAAAAATGCTTAACAATGAAAGTGCCATGCAATAAACCTCAAATTTGCATGAAAGGCAATGCATCCATACTAGGTAATAAAATTACTTAGCATTTCAGCCCATTTGAACAATGAAGGTGAAAATAATGCCATCTACAGTCTGTATAAAAGAAAAAAAATGTACAATAAGTTTTTTAGTTGCGTAAACCATACTTGAAAATCGATTGTATTCGTAAAGGTAGGGTTATGCCACATGCAAGAAAGAAGAATTCCTACCAGGACTACCAGCCGGAATTTGACCACGATAGAATCTGGCGTACCTGGAATAGGGTTTAACGCTCTGCAATATTACTTCTCGCTTTAGTCATGATTCCATGATTGTCCTCTAAATATTAAATCGTGGAGGCCAGAAGGGCTCCTCAATCAAACAATCAGAATCTCAGCGGTTTTCAGCTACTAATTTTCAACAGGTTAGTCATGTTCTCCATACCACCTTTCGAAATCGTACGGACAACGTCACACACACACATACATGGATAGCAACAATCCACTCTGATAGATCTGTTAAATGATAAAACGAGCACAAAATAATAACTTTTATTTCGCTGGAATTCATTCTAAAGAAATATTAAGATATGTGAATGCCACACACTTATTCTTAGGAACTTGACGTTTTTATCACGGCAAGTGTCGGCATGGATTTTGCGACGACATCTGCAGAACCAAGACCTGTCAACATGGTGATTAGTACTGCTGATTTCTCCATTTTTTTTCCAGAGACAGATGTGCCTAATGTGATGCATTGAACGACGATTATGGACTCAACTTGTATTTTCACATGAATTCCAGTTCTGTATATGGTATCCTGATGAACGTTTCCTTGCGTGGAGGCACTAAGGAGAACAAATGTTTCGTGCTTACATTCGTCATTGAGATTTGAATGATGATACATGGTGTTATTGGGTTCACATCCTTGTCGTTTGCTGAGGCCCGCATTTCTCATTGGCCAAGGCTCTGTTACATTTAAAAAGTATTAACGATCGGGGGCTTATCTAAGAGGTCTCGATGACGCTAGAGTACAACGTATTACAAATAAATAAATTTATTCATAAGTGTTACATGAAATTAACGTAATTTATTTCTAGTATTTGCAGATTCTTTAAAATAAAACAACTGCTTGGCTAATTTGAATTCAATTTCGATATTGGTTTTTCAAAATTATTTATGCTTTAGACAGTTCCCACGTATCACCATTTTCAACCATTCTTGTCAAACAATATTGTTCTTTTATATATTTGAAAGGTCGTCATTCGTTATTAGCTATTTGCTTAGCATGTTTATATATATATATATCTATTTTAAATATCTGCATTTTGCAATTAATATACAACTTCTTTCGCTAATTTATTATTATTATTTCTTTAGTGGGACCATCATCTCTTGAAGTAGAAGGTCCAGAAGCCCCTGTAACAGCAGGGGACTTCGTGATGCTCACGTGCACAATTGAAGGAGCAAAGCCTGCCGCTAACGCCACATGGTTCAATCGGTCTGACGTCCTCAACACATTACCACAAACAGAAATAGAACTTGCTCCAGACGGTACATTTACCACCGTCAGCACAGTTGAGGTACCTGTTTCCAGGCATGATCACCAAGGTACTTACTACTGCAAAGGTTCCAATTCAGTGCTCCAGAGCAAAGGGGAGGCACCTTTACTGAAGTCATTGGATATACAAGTCCTATGTGAGTACCTACATTTTGAATTAAATTTATAATTTTGATAATAGAGAGAGAGTATTGTTTTACATGATTTTTTTAGATTACATCAAGTTAAGAGAACATTTGTAAATATCGATAACTCGTGACTAAAATGGATAAGTTTCTGTCCACCAATTCAATTGATTTCTTTCCTTCTACATTTTTAATCAATAAAAATTCGAGAAGAAATTGATGTATTTCTATTTCGAAATGTTCTCAAATCTAACCAGTAAATATATTGGTTGAGATTTTAAAAAACATTTAAAGTTTTAAAATATATCATTTATTAATCTGTATAATATGTTACTAATTATATTGTTCAGGGAAAAAAAGAAAATAAAACTCATAACTAGCAATTTTTTAAAAAAAAAACGATACTTATGAATATGGAGATAGATATGTAAACCGTGTTTTTAATAATAATCACCTTTAATAATTGGAGAAATTCTTTTTTTTGTGTGTGTTTTTAATTTAAAGTAGATTTTAACAACTGCGAAAATAAACAACACGTTTTTTTATATTTTATTTGACAAATACTAAAATGTATCTTTCTTGAAACAAACTTTTCTAAGCTGCTTGATAAGTTTTTGAAAAAGAACATTTCCAATGGCATTTCCGAAACATAAATCAAAATCTTTTTGTTTTCATTCTCATAACGGGAAAAAAACATTGAGTAGCTTTCATTCATAAATAAATTTAAAGCGCAAGAGCTAATTTTCTTTTTACGAGGAAGAAGAATATTTATTTTTGATATATGACAGAGTTTAAAAGATTTGTCTCTTGACACAAAAGCTTTCAGAATAATTTATAGGTTACATAACTTTTGTAATCCCTAAAATATTTCATGGATCAATTTAACTTTTTGAGTGAAAGCTACTTACAATGAAAGTGCTAATTTACAGCAATAAAACGAATGCAATGGCAATTAGGATTATAATTTTTACATATTGGGTTTTTTCAGGAAAACATTCGAAATTGTGAATAAACATGTTACAAAATATTTACTTTTAATAAAGAAAAATTATCGAGTTTTAAACTGGAAGTAATCAAATAATACTAAAAAGCAAATAAGTAAATGAATTTAATATTTAGTTTATAAAAAGTACGTGTTCTTACTTATCTCACCTAATCAACAGTGACATCTGATCGAATCTCACGCAATTTATTTAGGCTAAGGGGGAGGGAAGCTAGATTATGTCCGTCGTTTGTCTACAGCTTTTGAGCACCATGCTGGTACGATTTTGTTCCGTTCTGCCCCAATTTTGAGGGAGAACACCCCAGAGGTCTCCCAACTCCTATTTTCTTTCACCAACCTCACAAGAGGACTTTCAACTCGCCAAAGAATATTTAGGGTGCTTTCTAATACCAATTACCTACCAGGACAGTTATTTAGCGACAGCTCCCATCCGACCCTCGACTAATAGCAACGCAGCCACTCATCCATGGACCACACTTCATTTCCTCAATCTCCAAGCAGATGTAGCTCCCCACTGCCAGTTTCTAAACAACCAACCAGAAGGCTTGCTGTCGTATCAAGGATTAGCCACACTATCAGGCTCACCAAAGAATTTTGTTTGACATGGGATGTGTGTGGAGAGGATCGAACCGCGATAAATGTTTCCAATGATGATTAGCATATTTAAAGTACCCTCATGCCGCACAGGGATTATACATTTAAAAATATCCTTGCTTTATCCAGGATTCGAACCCGGATCCTTCGGCACCGCAGTCAGTCAGCTTCACTAACCACTATCCCCTCTAAGCAAAAGAAAAGATTATGTAGTTTATGGAACTAAATTAATTATTCTATTTTTGGTCTAAACTTTTAACTCGTAACTTAATATTTGAAACGCATTCTAGATCCTTATAAAAACAAAGCATAAAATGCAAAATAGTTACAGTTACAACTGAAATACGCGGAAGTTGTAAGAAGATTTAAATATTTTATAAAATTATAAGAGAATTCACTAGTTGTTAATTACTATAATAAAAAAAAACATCGCATTTTTTTTGTTCTTTTAAAACAGTTTTGATAACTCTTTTAGATAGACGCTCTAACGAATACGACAAACACGCGAGGATAACGCTAGAAACTTCTCATTTCTCAACAGCAGTCCCCAATCTCCACTAAGATTTCTTCTTTCCAAACGTATGTCACCCATTGGGTCAAATTAAATCATTCTCATTACATCTTCTGACCCAGTGGCAGTTTACTAAGTCTCTTGCAAACGCCAAAGCTATTCGCTTGCCCGCCCCGCCATATATCCAGATAATTATCTGCCCTTTTAAAAGGGTTTCATTCGGACTTTAAAGGGATAGAAAGATGCTAATTGCTTTTGCTAATTGTGTCGCGTTCCAAAGTGCCCAATTATCTGTCTCCCAGCCTGAAGTATGCGCGTGTTTGCAACGGTACCAGATGGGTTTTCCGTTTGATACATTGATGATGATCCATTAAACGCGGACGTTGAAAAGGAGAGAGACAAGATATTGGGTTCGATATCTTCCAGGATCTTTCCGAATAGACTATCATTTAAATTGACATTCAGGTGATTTATTGCACCTAGGGGAGTTGTTAGAAACTTGTTTGTGTTAAGGTGAAGCACACGTCGAGGCAGGTATTGTTGAAGTTGTTTTAAATGCTAGTACAAATTTTGGAATTGTTTCTTTTTAGGATGTTAATGAGCTTTTATGGATCAATGAAGTTTATTTTTTTTTCCTAAGAAAAATGATGCTTCATAAATTTAGTATGTAATTGGAAATGTGCAGAAAGAAGGAAATGCATGAAATACGTATATATAAATGTCAAAATGAGGCTAAATAAATAATTAATAGCAATAACAAATGATTTATATTGATGACGCAGGGAAATAACAAAATTAGGAGTCTCATCAAATCCCTAAGGGAGATGTTAAAATAACGTCTCTTTAAGGTCGTTTCCCTGATGAAAGTAAGTTATTTTATCAAATCCCTGAACTGTTTCAGTGACATTATGAAATGAGGTCAGGACTTGCATTGGCAAAATGCTATACAATGGTAAGGGGGTATACCTGGAGGGTCGAATCCTTGTACATCCTAACCATACAGGTAGTACTATCGATCCCCTAAATATCAACCCCATATCTTTAAAAAATGGCATAGTAGGATTAACATAGGGATCGATTACCAGCCTAATTTTCTAATTATTTGTTAGTTTTGAATAAATAATTTGTATTTTTCATTGACTATTGTTGTATTAATTACTTCTACGTTTAATAACGCACCCTATTTGTTAAATAAACACTTTTAAACTCTTGACAATATTACTTCATCATTTCTCTGAAGCAGCTCGGAGATTCGTTCAAATCCCTTACTTTTATCAGGGAAATGACTTTGAAGAGACGTTATTTTAACATCTTCCGTCAAGTGATCATCTCCCTTAGGGATTTGATGCTATTCCTAGTTTCATCATTTTCCTGTAACATTGACATCAAATTAAGAAAAGAAAACATTAATTTTTTTTTTCCAAATGGGACTGCGTGTTAGCAACTTAGCCCTTGCAGACACTGTCCTCTTTCTAAGTTTTCAAACGTGAGAGCCATATCATGGTGGTACCATCTAGTGGTGGCCTTGTTACCAAATTTGTACACTTGAATTAATTTTTTTATTCAAAATCTAATCAGATGATAAATATTGCTGCGATTTCATTTTGCCAAGCATACCAAAGCCTATGTAATACTCAAGAGTCTTTTACATCCACATAATCATACGACATGAATGCCTACGATTTTGCATTCAAGAAATCCACACGCAACCTTAGCTTCGAACCGGGCACGCTACCTCTAAGCCACCGGAGCCTAAAGAAAACGCTAATATAAGATGAAGAAAATAATTAAATTTTCGTGAGAGCCATATTACATTCTATAATGATATTTATCCGAGTAAAATATGTAGCAACACTTAAAATACAAGACATGTAATGACCTCCCGCCTGAGGAAGCCATCTCTTCATCTACTCGACCTAAATCTGTAGGAGGTAAAGATTGATAACCCAAGCTAGCCATGAGAAAAATCCAATTTATTATTACCAAATATAATAATCAAAGACAAACCAACTATAGAGGGAAAATCTAGAGTGATATAACGTAGCTCAAAATCTTATGTGAATAAGCGCAAGAAGTCCTAATCGCTTAACCTTACTCAAAGTTATCTTAAGAGAATCCTAACTTCCTTAATTTATTTTAATAACTAAAGCCCGTCCTATTATCACGCGTCTAAATTCCAATCCTTACCGTAACAGCACTGCTTTCAGCAACTTAGCTGCTTTTCCTTCTTCCCTCGATTACTTAACTTCCCCTGTATATATACTAGCTAATCTGCATAACAAGGTTTCTTCTTGAGAGGGATGGCTGTGAAATAACTCAATTGATGGCTCCAAAGATTCCCTAAGAGGATTAATAGAAAATTCCATAAAGCCCCGTCGCAGACATAATGAAAATATATTTTTGTACCTTTAATTATTTACTGAGTAATTATCCTGAATTTTTCCTTGATTTGTGTTTAACAGAAGCAAATCTATGAACATTGCGCAATTAATAAAACTCTGATATTATTCAATTAACATAAGTAACATTTGTTCAACGGTGAAAGTAAAGTATATTCTGACAAAAAGAATTAATTTTAACAGTTTTAAAATCAATGTTTTTATTAAAAACTAACAAAAGTTCTTTATTTTGAGAAACCACATCCAAATAAAAAAAAATAATAAAATTCATATTTCTAAGCTACAGAAATATAAAGCTTTCTTTTTGTAAATTTTGAAATAAGTTTTCATGTGAAAAATCTACAGAAATTACATGGAGACGGAGAATCGCGAATCAAAAAAATTAAATGTTCATTCAATTTCTTTCAACAATGGCTTTTAAGACCTTTGTCAATGCTAAACAACTAAAAACACACATTACGCCCAATTAATTTTTGAATGACAGCAATTTTTTTTTTGTTTGAACACGTTTGTATCATGTAAACAACAAAGTAAACTAATCGAAAACATCAATAATAGAACTGTATAAAATAAATTATAAAAATAAAGTGTTTTTTTTTTTTATTTTTTTTTTTTTTATAAAATATATTTTTTATTTGATTTATTTTTTAAGTTAATAATTGGACAAATCTAAGGAAATAACTGGACATTAAAAAATATTTATGTACCAGGTCATTATGTGTATATATAGTAACACGGATGTGTATAGCACGGACATACTCAACCTTCTCACATCTTATGATACATATCAATGTCTGGTGTAATTTCAAATTTTATTTCTGAGAATGTCTTTTAATATTCTCTAAAGTTTATTTATAATCTCAGCTGACAATATTCAGCGCATGCTACAATAAGTATCCACTCAATCGAATTAGTAAACAAATATAACCATTATGATATATTTTCAAACGACTTGGTAGCTAGGCTTAATTTATCTATCTTATAAAAAAGTTAATCATTTGTTTTGAGGTATTACATCACAATCTTAATATCAGTGTTGCTTTGGAAGCACCAAAACAATTGTTAAATGGTTTCCAGTTTCATATTTGATATCTTACAACTAGAAAAAAAAGATAATAGTTTCAAAATATATTCAATTTAATTTAATTGCATTACATTTAATAAAGGAAATAATTATTAAGTTTCTTTTGACTAAATATCCTAACTGGAATAGGCTTCAACACTTAATCTAGAAATTTATTAGAGAAGTTATTTTAAAGCTGTTGTCTGCGACATTTCATAACATATTTTTGAGGTGAACATTATCGAAAACAGAGCTTTCAGTTTTCAAAAATGTCATACAATCGCAGCAATTTTTTCAAAATTTTTACTCTCTTTTTTATTCTAAAAGCAACCCATCTCCAATGCTATTTTTAATAAAGGCTTTTTAAGGAAAAATTTCTAAAAAAATTGTATATATTTTTATTCAAACCACATAATCTAATATTTTATGTGTGAAGAAAATATTTCAGATTAACAACTTTTGATTAATTTTGAATAACACTTTTTTGAAACATATTGTTAATCAATTTCTATTAAATAAAGATGAATGAGAAATTGTTTCCTAATTGCTTATAAAATTATTAAAAAAAACAATTAAGTTGAAAAATATGAATAATTTGCTTTAAAGAAAACTTTTCATTTATTTGCTTAACTTAACATGCTAAATGATTTAATTAAAATTCTGATAAAACAAAATTTTTTAAAATGGAATAATTCTATTCAAACTTTTATTTTTCCTTCCACATCAAAAATTCAAAATTCTTTAATGCAACGCATCATTTTTAAAAAAATTTAATTACATTTATCTTCAGTTGAATAACATTAGAAAAACGTTTGGAATTCGAAAAGTAGTTTTTAATTGCTCAGCGATAAATTATCGAATAAAATATTCTTACTCAACTTTGCTTAATCTCGCTGACAATAGAAATAAAATGTTTCGAAATTTGAAAAGAGATGGATGTATGTTTCACAAAATAATAATAATGCATTTACTAATAAAATAAAAAACGGAAAAAGTTAACTGAATTGAGAAAAAAAAATATATCTTTTCAAAACATTTGTTGAATACATCACGTCAGCATTCCACAATTATTCTTTCATTTTATCGCATCATAAATTCGAGGAATTCTTTTCCCTTTAAACTTCAGAGAATAATCGTTTGTTTTTATTACATTTTCGTTTCATTTGGCGTGATCGTTTTATCACATTTCCTGATTATCGCCAACGTATTGTGATTTCTATGCTGATTAAACAAAAAAGCGTTAATAATTGCTTCGAAGGAGGATTTCGATTTCTTTTTGCAATAATTTCATTCTGCAATAGTAAGGGAAGAAAGAGAACGCGTTTTCTATCTCCTCAAGTAGAAATTTAGTGTTTGCCGAACCATGTTGTTTTTTTGTTGTTTTTTTATTTTACATTTTTCTATTGTTTTCAAAAGAAATTTAATTTAGTGTTCAAACACTTCAAAAGGAAATTTTTCTGAAAGAACTTGTTTGCATATATTTATCAACAAATATTGAGAAATAATTCTTTGTTGTTGAAAGTAAATTTTAAGCAAAGAGAAAGAATATGTTTTATAATTGTTTTATGTGCTACAACTGTTTAAATGTCTCTGTTACTAAATAGCTATGATTAGCGAAGCGTTCTGATGCTTTTATAATATTTTTATAGTTATTTGGAGTGGAAAAGGGAATATATCGTTTTTGCTTGTATAACTTTTGAAGCTTCGTTAAACTAATTTGCTTATTTGATATTTAGATTGCTTTAAACTTTTCATTGTTTTTCCTCCATTCGACCTCTTTTATGATCTACAAAAGCTTTATAAATGTTTGATTTGAATATTTTCACATTTGGTCAGCATGAAAACTGATGTTGGAATTTTTTATCAAACGAAACATAATAAAAAAATTTGTGTTTTTCTCTCATACACAATTAACTGAATGGTTATATGCTTCATTTAGTATTTCTAAAGAAAAAATTCCAACACGGGCAGTATTGTTTCACTCATGATTTAAAAAACGTTTCAAGCTTACATAAAAGAAAATTTATTATCTGTTATTTTATTATTGTTTTAAATTTAATTTTCTTTGAGAATTCTGTACAAAAAAGAAAATTAATTTAAACTATTTTTCATTCAAGGAGGAATATGTTTAATAAAAATTGTAAATGAAATTTGTATGGAAAAATCTAGTTTTATTTATTTTTAAAGTATCTGACTAAGCTTGG
The DNA here is from genome assembly GCA_019973955.1 of Trichonephila inaurata madagascariensis. Taxonomy (NCBI): domain Eukaryota; kingdom Metazoa; phylum Arthropoda; class Arachnida; order Araneae; family Nephilidae; genus Trichonephila; species Trichonephila inaurata. Next base: position 15,652 of record BMAV01017476.1, on the reverse strand, counting down.
AACTGGGGATTTGAAAAAGCTTATAATCGAATATTTTTCGTTATATTTAGTGTCACTAGAATCAGAATATATATTTAAAATTGCTTCTAAAATATATAACAATAAAAAGTTATTTTAATGATTTTTTTGGACAAAAAAAAATGAAGAATGAATGCTGTATTTTCAAAACATTCTCTTTTTATGAAAAAATGATCTGTAATAAAAAAATGCCTTGCATATATTTAGCTATGTATTCCGAGACTGAACTAAGATTTTCAAAATATATAATTTAGAAGTTGATTTATTCATATCTTAATATATCAGAATAGAGAAATTGTAACAAAAAACACCGATTATCGTTTCAAAATGAAAGTAACATTGAAAATAATGGGTCTTTTTAAAAATGCCTAGTACAGACTCTTAGGGGAAGTCTTAGCTATATATAGGCAAAATATATATATATATATATATTATAGAAATATTTTCTGTCAAAAGAAAAAGTTCCAAAATATGTCTTTTTTCCTTCATTTATTTGCAAAAAAAAATTATTAGTAGTAATAATAATAATTACAACAATATTTAAAAAAAATTGTGTATACTCTAATTCAAGTGACACTAAACGTGAAAAAATAAGTATCATTTTTACATTTTTGTAAAATCACCGGTCCGAACGTAGTAAGATACCTAAAAAAAATAGTAATGCGTTTTTAGTTTAATTTTTGTTGTGCCTTTGCGTATAAAATTAGAAAACGATAACAGTTCCCAGATTTCTCTATGGAAGTTTAAATAACAATATCTAATATGTTTATTATCAAAAATAAATTATAGGAATATTATTTGGCTGAATTAAATGCTTAAACTCGATGTTTTTTTTTAAATTTAAATTGCGTTTAAACTTTCATCAAAAAAATGCACCGGCAATTTCTGTAATTAAAACAAAAAATTAAACATTTTTTATGTTGTATGATTATTTCTTTTGAAATATGAAATCCAATAACGAAAAGGCCTTTCATTTAAATTTAGGGTCATCTTTTAATTTTTAAGAAAAAGATACGGGATTTTTAAAATGATTAATTTCCTGCATATTATGTAAACATATTTTGTTGTTTTTCAGAACAAAGATAACCAACAAAAAATTGTAGGATCGATATCTTACTGGCATTTTCATGCATTTCGATAACGATATTTTCGATACTAATACTATTCAAAATGTTTCTCTGGCAAAGATTCGATTACCAATAGTAATATTTCTCCTGTATCTGAATATTTTCTTATTTTTGACGATCATTCTTTGTCAGATCGTGGATATATCTGATTAAGTTCCAAGATGAAAAATATTTCTGTGAAACTGATTTCTCTTTGTTTTTTAAATGTGGTTTTTATTGTAGCTAAGTATTAAAAGTTTTGCAATTAGTGAAGAAGTGATAAAACTTATTTTAAAAATGTTCTCACGGTAAACGTGGTAAAAATGTTATTATTATTACATCTAATGTTTTGTACAAATTCAAAAATTGTATCAAAAATATTTTTACGCTTAAAAGATTAGGACGAAATAATTTTTCACTTAAAAACTTCATTAATATATTTTTAAAGAATATTCGAAGATACTATGTGTAGAATGGGATTATGACTTTTTTCGAGAATAGACAGATAAAATCTAAGAGATATAAATTATGTAAAGTCTGTTCTGTTGAATCTATATGTTTATGACATACGGAAACATATAGATAAAGTAGCAAGATTTCGCTTGTATAATTTATTTTTTGGAATTTTTCTTAAGAGTTTTTTCCTAAACTTGCGTTGTTTAAAAAACTGCGCATACATTTAATGTTCTATTACTCTAATAATGCATTAACTGATTCAAGTAGTTATTATTTTAATGAAAATATGCATAAAGATGTTGATGTTTTAAGCTGTACGAGACTCAGAATTAATTTCAGATTTTTTTTTTTTTTTTTTTAAAAAAACTCTTTATTAAAAGTAAAATATGCTTCTAGAAATTTTTTAAAAAAGCGATAGAATTATGTTAAAGTAGAAAAAAAAATCGATAGCATAATTAAAATAAATGAATACATAGATTCAGTAAAGTTATGATTTTACAATCTTTGACAACGATGCCTTAGTAAGAGTACAAGTTTCATTGCTAATGGTTCAAAAATCTTGTGTTTAAAACCTCATTCAACCATAAGAGTTAGTCAATATTAAGTTTAGTATAGTCGATGAATAAAGTACATTTTAAAAAGACCTCTTCACCTGATCACGGCCGTTAAAATCTAGCGTCTATAATCATTAATTAGTTCTCAAATGAAATTGGTTGAAATCATAAATAATTAGAGTTAGCAGTTTTTACAGAATGTAATTTAAAAACTGATGAATAAGTTGTATAAAGGTTGAGTATTTCCTATAACTTTAATAATTTGCGCAGTTTTTCTCTTTGTGTGTTATAATTTACTTGATTCCGTCATGATGATCCAAATAAGCGCTAAAACACATCAATAATTGCATGAAGTCATCACAATTAAATCACTTATTATTTTTATGAAACCCAAATACGCGTAGCGTTTTCAACTAATTTAAGGATTTTTTTTTTTTTTTTTACTTTTGCGTAATGCGTGTTTTGACAGTTTTCATACCCCCCATTCTAGGTATAATTATTTTAATTATAATATATACGAGAAATTTCCCTCGCACAAAATTTTTTTTCAGTGTATTAATTTATCCAATGCAAATAAAAGAATGTTAAATAATTCTAAAAAGTTCGTGTTAAACTTCAAAAAAAATATATAAATAAATAAAGTAACTTCTTAAAATATTTTATCGGAAAATTCAATCTTTTCAAATTTCCTCTTTTCAGTCCACTTCACTTCATCCTACATTCAATTTTATAGACCCAGTGATGCAAAAAAAACATCCCCCTCCTTGTTTCTGAACCATTATTTGCATTCCCTCTCAACCCCCTTTCTCTATCACCACGAAAAATCCTTCACTTCCGAAGTGATGCAACCCCTAAAAAGCTCTCCGGAAATGCAAGGGGGTATTGTCAGCTAAATATCACCTTTCACACGCAGCTCCGATGCCAGGGCTAGCGTGCTGGAATGTGACAAGTGCCATTCTGCCTCTTGACAACGTTATTAACGCCAGACGCACGCCCCGTCGCGTGTCGCCCCAGCGAGCCCGCCTTGTTTGCCCAATCATCGCCAAGCATTTCGGCATTCGGATCAGGCCGCTTTCCCAAAGCGGCATAATTAACTGCAAACCGGAGAAGATATGCAATTCTTGGGGGTTCTGATGGACTCTGTTGTCTGTCTGTGTGGGAACTTAAATGGGTGGTGTATTAAATTCCACCTGCATGACTATGAGCACGTTTAGGGGTTTGTGGTGAATATAATGCTTTGTTCTGGGACTCTATATGCGGCGGTTGGAATAGATGGGTGTTTGGTATGGAAGGGGACGTTTTAATTGGAATGCGTAAGTGACATGCTCTTCAATTAGTGGATTTGTCTCAATTATCTTCATCTGGAAGATATGTTTATTGCCCTTGATTTCCCATTGATTAGGAAGGATCTAGATTTGACAAGAGTAAGGTAGTGTGAAAAGCTATACTTGTGGAATCCAGATATAATTAAATCTACATATTTCTTTGATGGACATTTGGGGTAGAAATATTAAGAAGTGATTGTGCAATAATTGTGTAATTAATTGTATTGTTGCGCTCAAAACATTTTAGTAAAAAATGTGATTCACTTAAGGTATCCGACAACATTCGGAACCGTGATTTTAAAAAAGCGCATAAATGGATAATTTTCATGATATTTAGTGTCACTTAGATCAGAATACATGTATAAAACTGTTTTAAGGACATTTTGACAAAAAACAAAAACAAAAAAATATTTAAGTACAATACTTCGGCAAAAAATTAACTTACAAGAAACTTTTTTCAAAATGTTCTCCTTTTGTGAAAAATGCTTCTATTATAATAATATTTTGCCTGTATATAGCTCAGACCTTTGCACAGAGGCTCAACTATGATTTTTGAAAAATTCACATTATTTTCAGAGTTACCACCCATTGAAATAGTTATTGGCGTTTTTTTCTTAAAATGTCTCCCCTTTGTTGTCGTAAAACATGGATAAACCCACTTCTAAGTGATATATTTCAAAAATTCTCGTTGAGCCTCTGTAGAGAGGTCTGAGCTATATACAGGCAAAATATTTTTATAATAGAAGCATTTTTCACAAAAGAAGAATATTTTGAAAATGGGTCATTCTATGTTCCTTTTTTTGTCAAAATAGTGTACTTAAATAATTTTTGATTATAATACTATTCTTAAAACAATTTTATATACATTTTCTAATCTAAGTGACACTAAACATCATAAATGTTATCCATTTACACGTTTTGCAAAATCACGGTTCCGAACGTAGTCGGATACCTTAAAGATTTTAAAATTTTAATAATGTGAAAGAGAATTTCATAATTAGTAATGGTGGTGTTTTATATTAATTTCAAAACAGCTATCACTTGTATCAGCTTATGAGTAATAATAATTACAAATTAAAAAGGACGTAAGTATTATAAGTTTTAGTATAAAAGGGGATTATATATGCAAGGAGATTCAAGACAAATATGTAAACATCCAAAATTAGAATTGGTTCTAATTTTGATTCATATTTCGAAATGAATTTGAAACTCAAAATTTGTTCCATAGAAAATAAATACAAAAAGGAAAATTACGTCTTAGTATTAACAGCTTAAAATTAAAAATTATACATTTATCAAGTGGAAATATTGCTCTGTTTTTCTATTTCTGTTTTAAGAAATTATTTAAATGAAGAAAGAATTAGGCAAAGAATATGCATATATTTAAAGATATTGTCTTTAATGAAGTTTTTATGTAAAAGGAATTTTTTCATATTTGCATGAATAATATTCTAAGGAATAAGTTTATTATTTCCTAATGAATTAACTATATTACAATAACTTTTATATACGTATTTGAAGTAATTTTTAAAAACCCATTGAAGGAAGTAATTATTTATGAAGGAATATTGTGTAAACTACATATATATATATATATATATATATATATATATATATATATATATATATAAGAATAATATCACAGAATAATATTTAGATGATAATACAAGTATAATTATATGAACTAAAGCTATTATTTAGATTCACACTGAAAAAACGATTGAAATTTCATGTGTCTAATGATAGTCTCAGTTAATTAAGTTGAAAGAAGTAAATTAAACTTCTTATTTTTGAGATAAAGTTTTCAAAAACAACTTGAAACTAAAAACTTAAGCATTCCCCATATAATGAAGACGTGGATTAACAATTTCTAATTGAGTGCATAAAAATAATAGTTAGGATTGTGATTGTTTTAAAGTAGAGATCATTCTGCTTTTTGCAACTTATATACTCAAGAATATTATATCTGATAGATAATTTTAACCAGATATAGTAACCTAAAACAGGACTGTGTGACAACTTCGAATATGCAATATTTATAGTGCCCTTTTTAGGACTTTCTAAAAGGAATATCTTAGAAAAATAATCACACACACACAAGGCAAAAATTTTGTGAAACCTGAAACTAAGAAGTTCTTTAACTCTTTATATACCGCATTATGATTTACTGCAGTTCTTTTCATACAATATTTTTTTTTGAATCACTACATTGAAAATTAAGGTATATACATAAATAAAATATTAAACTTTGGGAAATTTAGTTAGTTAGAATCACACGATTAATTAATTAAAGGTATCCAACTGTAAAATTAATTATATACACTGTTCACTTAAAATTAATAGTCAAATTGTTTTCTAAGGTCTTCATTAACATACAAAAAATAATAAATAATAAAACACTTATTTTTTGACATTAACTATATTTTGGAACAAAAATGACAATCTTCGCCATCCGCTGAAAACGCCGTCAGCTGAAAACGCAATTTCTGCTATAAAACTATTCGCCTTCCCGCTAAAATACTCATCATAAAACCCGTGATGCCATATATCTTGGAAGAGTGGATTCAAAAGAATATTATAGCTAGATATCGTCAGAGTATTCGTAAAAATGGTTCTTTTATATAATTTTAAAGTGAGTGGTACTTATAAGTACCGTCGGTAGATAAAGGGTTAAAGTGTCTATTTCCCGAGTGAAATTTAACTGCCGATGAATTATGAACCAAACACGTCTCCCAAATAGAATACACTTAATAAACCACTACCACAACAAAATCCTACATGTTCCAATTTCTCAACATAATAGCACACACAAACCATTAATCTTTATACCATTCCAACACCCTCTGATATCCTAGTTCCTGATACACTTTGACATCGTAACGATACACTAGTCCGAGCGTCAACTGTTTAAGACGTTACGGAATGATGTATTTACATAGTAGACCTGCTACTGGCAGCCGGCGCGTTGCAACCACAAGTTTCTTGAGGCCTCTCAAATCATACTCGGTCTGTCACACGCGTTAGCTGACTAAATAACGAGGACTGTAAATGGGCAAAAGCATCATTAGTCACTGCCAACCCTACGCATGTATTGACAGAAGAGACTCCCATGTATCCTACACTGATAGTGATATTACGGCACCTCCATTAACATCTGATTAAGGTTCCTATTCCCCCGATTGTATCGAACACAATGTTATTAACCTGGTGGTATCCAATGGGTTTATCTTCTATGCTTTGTCACTATCTCTCTGCCTGGATAATTGAACGGGAATGTAGCAAAGTGAAGACAATGTTCAAGTGTTCAGCAGCAGTGAGTGGCATTCGAACAATTCAGGTTCAAATGAACAATTGGTTAATGGTTAAAAGCGAATTCGCGTTCTGTGCGTCCAAGACATATCTGCATTATTCCGTTCTCAAAACTATTATTCAAGCTATTACAGGCTCACAAAGGGCTTTCGATTCGTTATAGTGTAAATCATTAACTATTATAATGCATAGCTAATGTGGCCTTTAAGCGACGAACCATATAATAGTTGCCATTAAAATTGGTTGAATATGAACTATAAATTATAAAAGTGTAATATAGTGTCTTCAAGAATAAATAAAAAGTAGTTTTAAATGAAAATGACATAAATTCTAGTGTAAACTGTACCATACACTAGTAAAGTAAAACATTCGTAGTAATACACTAACATTTCAGGAAAAAAAAAGAAATTATGTCTGATTCTTTTAATATATACAAACCAGTATTTTTAAATATAGTTTCTGCTGTAATACGAATTGAATATATTGATCATGAATGTGTGATTTTTTATTACTTTTTAGTTCGAAATCTGGAAAGATTACTAAAAATATATCCTATTTTTTTCCCCTCTAAAATTGTACATTTTTCTTACATATTATGGTATAGATTTTAGAATTAATACTTTATTCTAAAATGCCTTGGTAGCCGAGTATATTCATGGTCACGAACTCGTAGCCAGCCTTGCCGAGTCGTTGGTTCAATCACTAATATCACTGAAGACTCGCTGTGTAAAGGGGACCGTGCATATTAAATCTATACAGACTTAAAGTTCTCGCTTTGTCACGTGGTGTGGAAGTTATGAGAGGAAGCTCCAGCTCAAATGTCATCCTCGTCTCTTGACCTAGAATCCAAATTACGAGTTCTGCTGCCAGTAGCCCTCGTATTTCCCCAGAGTCCGACTTAAATCAATTAGTCAAATGATCTAAGGAAGCTTTTGCTACGGAAAATGTAAAGTTAGTTTTTAGCTATAGTATCTCACCTCACAGAAACCATTTCTCTATCGAATATCTTAAGAATGTGGAAGTTAATGTGTGATATCCAAAAAAATTTCCATTTCCTGAGAGATATATTTGTAAATTGATGGTAATGTAATTGTAATTGATGGTTTTTTAAGTATTTTTGAAATAAAAATATAATGACTATTAATAGCTTTAAAAGTATTATAAATCACGAGGAAAGCAAATTTATACAATAGAAAATATGATATTTTTTAATTTAAATATACTTAAAAGCTTAGATCTGAAGATACAATTATTTTTCGCAAAGAAAAATATTCTAAATTTTAAACAGTTTCCATAATTTTACGTGTTTTTTTTTTTTTTTCTAATTTCATTACTTAAAACATACCAACTATTTTCTTTCTCATATATTTGATAATCTTAAAAGTATAGTAGATAACAGATTACTTTCATTACATAAATTTTAAATTTTAATCTTTTATTATTTTTATTTTATGAATTACTTTTCCTTTTTTAATGCCATGATTGAAATTGCAATGAATAATTAGAATTTGTGATGCATATTGTTCTTTGATTTGCATGTTAAGTAATAGTTCTTTTTTAAACGTTGGCACAAAATCAGTGACACCATTCCATGCTTTTTATTTTCTCATTTCATGCTGTCCTGATTTTTTACAAAATTTCTGAACATTTTTACTGGAGTTGAGATGAATATGTTTGCATTTTCTTCAACCAAAAGAACCGTACAAAACACTTCAGTTATTTTATTTTCGTCAGAAAATTTCTCCCGTGAACGAACTTTTTGAACTGGTTGTTACGTATATTGAGAGACAGAGCATAAAATTAAAAAGAAAAAAAAGAAATTCGGATTTTTTTAAACGTGTTTAGTCCGATATTTCATCTTTTAAAATTATATCTGATTCAGTCTGATATGCGTTACAGATGAGCGACATGTTGGCAGTGGATGAAAGAACAGCGAGGGGTGAAAGTGTTGTTTATACTTCAATGTGTTAAATATTTTTTATTCTTTTACTGACATCAAACTATTTATGAAAGTTTCGACATATGTCAGATCGTTTCCATTTCACACGAATTAAAATGTTTTGAATAAGAACCATCAACATTAGACTCCATTTTTCTCTATAGCTATATTATGTAAATCAAACTTATAATATTATGTAAATCAAGCTTATAATATAAACAATTTATATAATATAAAATCCCACATCTGTTAAAATATTTCTCATCAGTAATAATCTAAATTATACCTGCATAAAATAAAACATTACATCTTTGTGACATATCTTGTTTTATTTAGTAAAATAAGTCCACTGTTAAATTTATAATCATATTATTTCAAAATGTCTTGTAAATAAATCAAAATTAAATTTTTTTTTAAATAAATAGGTTTAAAAGTTAAGTAATAAGTTTAAGTGTTTTCTAATTTAAAAAATAATAAAAATTAGCAAAATTAAGTATTTGATTTTGTTGACATAAGAATATGGAAAACGTCTAGTAAAATTTTCAAAATTACAATTTTGTCCAAAACAATATTTGTATTATCTTATATTTTCAAACATATTACAAAGAGGTACTTGGAATGATTGTTATGTAACTCCGAACATTATGTTAGTAACTCAAAATATTCTGTTCCCATGATATCTACTTTCAAAGCAGAAGTGCTTCTAGGTATCTAGATTAAAAATTGGAATTAAAAAAAAGCTATAAGCAAATCAGAAACAAATGATACAGTTATATTAAATTTTATTAATCTGAGAAGTCAAATAACTTAAATTATGATGGGAAGATTTTCTCATTTTGAGGGGGGGTTCATAAAATAAAAGACTGCGCGTTATATGGATGATAAACCTAAAAATTAAAAATGCAGTTTGAAATTTTAGATGTGCATAACATTACCCGTGGAATATACGGTATATGCAGTCAGATCTCTATTTAATGAAGGCACTAAATCTTGAAAAAAAAAAGTTCATTAGATGGAAAATTTGTTTAACAGAGATTCACCTTTCAATATACTTTAAAAACCACATAAAACAAATTTTAAATTTATAAACACTATATAATATTTAAAACAGTAATTATTCATATATATATTTTTTTGAAAATTAATATCTATTTATTTATATATCTTACCCATCAAAAAGAAATATGCAAGGGAAACAAGAAAAGAAAAAACGTTGTCCAGGAATACCCAGTATTTTTAACTTCAAAAAATAGTTTTATATTAAAACTAATGAGAATTTTTTTAACGATATTTTCTAATTTTACGCCTACGAGTAATTTTAAGCGTATATTGTTTTATAACGAATTTTTATATAACTAGTAATTTTAAGCATACACTACCACATGCGTTCTTAAATTTAATTACTGATAAAATCTGTTAGTTTTATTTATTTGAGTTGTTTGTTTGAAAAATAATGGCCATTTCATTGTTCTATGCGAGTTAGAGAATTAGTAAAACCAATTCAAGGTCATTGAACAGCATAAAATGGGCTAAGAGAGATAATAATTTGAGAAATATCCTGAAATATTTTAAAAATAGAGAGAAAAAAAATTCGAATTACAAAAGAGTAAGTTTGCTAACAGAAAATTCATTTCGCTATTTGGAGGTTATTTTACAAAGAAAATATTAAAATGCTCTTGGTTCCAGGAAAAAGTTCGCAAAAAAAGAGAAATTCATAATATTATACGTAATGCTATACGGAAGTTCGACTATGTATATAAAAGAATGGATTTTCTTTGTAAAAATATAATTTTGATTCTTTCATTTAATGAACAAAGTACAAGGGTTAATAAAAATTATCAATATATCATATAAACGAGATTACCACAAAATAAACAGGTGTTAGTCTACGCGACCGAATTTCTTAAAAAATACACTGAATCCAATAAATACATAATTCCAATTTCATGAATAGAAAATCCTAATGAATACAAATACTTCCAAGAAACAGATTACGCGAGGAGGATTTAAAACTCCTCTCGTCTGAAAAATCGCTCAAGCGATAGCACTTAATTGATTTTCCTAATTGTTGCTCCGCATAAAACGGGAGCTGTTATCAGTCCCTTCAATGAGAGGAACAGTGTTCCAATGAATAAAAATCAATTTCCATCCTCATTATTTTCCGCCACCATTTCAATATTACAGTGATATCCCTAGTTTTGCAATGGGGGTTGCAATTTGAGTGTTTTGTTCGCATTTTGTGGAATAATTAAGACTGATGATATCTAGATGAATGGAGTATTTACCTGTGTGTAAAGAAAACATAACAATTTATCCGACGGTAAATATTTGCTTTATGCCAGTTGCTTAAGTGTGACTTAGCAAATTTCGGTGTTTGTTGCGTTTACTTTGTTTGTATTTCTTTTCGGATTGAAATAGAAAGGGAGATAGAAGGGTAAAAAATATAATCGTAAGCAGTAATGAATGGTGTTTAGTTTCAAACTGTTTTAGTGTTGCCGATTACTCATTGTGTGAGTCAGTATAAAAAGGATCGAATATCGAAGTTCTGAGCATAATAATGAAAATAAAATTTATTTATTGTTACACGTTGCAAACGTATCTAGTTAATTATTTTTAAGTTTTGTAATAAATTAAAATTTATTTGCTTTTTTTTTTTTCGTGCACATATTTCTAAGTTTTAAGATTTAATTATTACAGTATTTTACATTTGTTGATTTGCACAAATGTAAATGAAACCAAAGAAATATTATTAATTGAAACAGCTTTTAATATTATAATGAAACACGTTTCAGCTTTAATATAAGATTTTGAGTTATAAAGGCTGCAAACATACCTATGAATTTCATGCAAAATTTTAATAAATGTTTTTGACATGTATGATGATTAAAGGTGCTCCCAAGGGGGGAGTTCTCAGGTCCGCCCTCCCAAAGCTCTTGATTTATTTCAATTGATTATAATTCCATGTATATAGTACGTAAAATTTAATTAAGTATTTGTTACTAATAATTAACTATATTAATTAATGCTAATTATTTATTCAATAATTAGTTTTTAATTTTTTTTTTTGTTTCCGAAAGTTGGCAAAACCAAAAGAATATATTCGGCGGCAAGGTGTTCTTTCAACCCTGGAACCCCCTTGAATAATTCCTGTGTGCGCTACTGATAATGATTATAGATAAATGATTGAAACTGCAAAAATTACTAAAACAAGTACCATGCTCAAAATGAAAGTAAAACTTACATAGAAATGAAAGTTTAAAAATATTATCTTAGTGCCATGCATATTATCATTCAAACACGTTTTACCCATGCAAAAATTAATTGGTTAATAAAACATTATAATAGTAATTTAAATAATATTATAATTTAAGTTTTTTAGTTTTAAACACCTTTTTACTCAATTTTCATAATTTTAACATTAAAAGTATGACCAATGAGCTTTAACTAACAAATTAATATTTAACTTTTGAGCAAGAATAAAAAATTTCCACTGCATATTATAATGAAGGATTACCTGGCTATAAATGAAAAAAGAACAATAAACAACTAATTCTTCTTGATACAAAGTTGCAATTTATAAAGCTTTAGTAATATACACAAATAGTTTATGCATATATGTTGATTTGCATTGTTAATATTTATTATGTAACATAAAAATTTGTGTACGAAACAATAATTATTTCTGAGATAACAGAGAACATTACTTAAACAGTCGAAAAGTCTTGAACAATTCTTAAAAATATGTAATGTATATAGATAAGTAATTAGCTATCTACGGCAATGATTCACTGCGTAAATATTTCCTTCACATGCTAGAGAAATATTATAGAATATGTTTTAACAATCGTATTTGCAACATTATTCCAGAAGAGAAGATATTTAATTGGTCGTAAATTCTATTTTGTTTAATTATTCTTGAAAACCGTGAAAGAGAAATTTTAAAAGAAATCAATTACATTAGTTTTTCAAATTTGCCATTTCGGGTCGTATAGATGTTTCGAGTTGTACTTTCGTACTTAAAAAAATTAAAATATAGTATTTGATGGAATTCCACTTTTCTTGCAAAATATGTATGAGTTTCATTAGTAATACATATTATTAAATTTGAATGTCTTCGAATAAAAATAAAAATATATTAAGAGCTGATTTACTTGTGAGAATTTTTTTATAAGAAATAGCAATTAACTGCTTTTAAGTCCTCCATTCAAAAATAGATAAATATTATCTGTAATGAATATAATTATTAAAAGAAGATGATGTAATCAGATGTTAATTTTTGTTTTTTTTTCAGTAATTCTTTTCGTAAAACGAAAACGTACACATTTCAGAAGCTGCGTTTTAAAACTTTTCTCCCGGTTATCTAATTTCGTCTCTCTTTCCATTGCTTTTTGATTATAATACCATTTAAAAATTAATATGGTCTGTGAAAAAACTAATTTCAAGATAAAATTAACACTATCTTCTAAAAATCCTTTCAACAAATGTTAAACTCGCAATGATATACATCAAAATGTAAATTATTTGTTTGTTAATAATTAATCAACATTCAAAGACATTTTTTTTTCAGAATATACATTTTTCTTTATTTTTTTAACTCTTTAATATTTTATAATATATTTTTCAGAGAACTTGTAAATATTTTATCAACATACTCATCCATTCTTTTTTTTATTTATTTTAGACATTTTTTATTAAGTCCCACTAATAGAGACTTTAATTATGACAGACTCTTAAACTCTTAAACTTGTTGTATAGTCTTTTCAGTAGTTAACCTATGCTTTCAATGTTCAAAAAGAAAAAAAAAAAAAAGATTGAAATAAATATTTATAAGAAAATGGGCTTTGAAAAATTCATTTTAATTCTTACTTTATTTTCTTTAATCTATCCCAACAGATATATTATTTGTAGACTGTCTGTAATTTTAAAATTATGTGCATCATTTCTCTTTTTGTGGACCTCATTTCTTTCAAAAATCAAATATTATTTCACAAGTTTATGAGTTGAATAGTAAACAGAATCCAAATATCTTTGACTGATTAAAAATTATGATGGTATTATGAATCCAAAATAATGAAATTACTTTGGTTCTAATTTTTGTAACATTTTCATTTCCTCCGACATTTTTATTCTGATTTCCAGTCATAATTATTTCACGTAAAAAATAACATACTTTAAAAAATATGAATAAAGCTGCTTATTGCTGATAAGAGCCTAGCTGTCTTTCGAAAATGCCGCACGTACCTCATTAATTAGCTCTGCGTAATAAATTGCATACTTACGGAAGAGATTTTTACAGAACACAAACAATGCACTATCTCTGCTATCTTTCTTAAGAACTTATTCCCAAAACAAAGACAAAAGCATCTTAAAATTTCATCGAAAAATTGTTACTTTATTATTATTTTTTTTTCCTTATTATTACTTAATTTTGTTTTGGTCCAATCAAGTTATTCGTTAGCCTTATGGTTATTAGAAGCTAACTAATTATTTGCAAACACAAAAGATTGCACAACAACAACAAGAACGAAAGGAACTCACTTCTGCACACACCCTTTCCCTTTTGAGTTCATCCGGTGCCAAAAGATTTTTGAAAGTGTGCTTCCATAAAATATGAAGTGAAGTGAAGTGAAGGGGAGGGGAGGGGACAATTCTCTTCCACCGAGGGGGTCGTGGAAGAGGTTGGCGAATGCGGGCAACCCCGAACTAATTGCAACTCATTAAACAGACCCGCACTAAAGGGAATTGTGGACAGAAAAACCATCCGCTAACAAGTCAGCGGCTTGCACTTTGTAATCAACAAAGGTTATCCTAGAAGGGATATTTTACGAAAAGGTGGAGTTTTAGCTAGGATATACTCGAGGGGGGCAGGGAGAAGGATATTGCTTCCGAGCTTATCGAAAAACATGCTCTGTCTTTATAAATCAGGAGGAATTTTATGCCTCTATGTGTCTCTGGTATGTGTGTTACTTTAAAAAAAAATGTTTCTTTAAGGTTTATGTATCTTGCGAGAGTTTTAATCTCGACTCACCTGAATCTTGCTGCTGCTGTTGGGATTTCAATAAGAGGTACATTGCAGGAAGGCGATGTAATTTTTATAAAGTTTCGAACGCGTTATTTTCTGCAGGCGTGTGTTCATCAAAGTGGATTTATTTGCGAACGTTAGCAGAGTTCGTTAGGTGATTTTTATTTCTTCGTAGAATAATCTAGGGCAAATGGGAATAGTTTTTAAAGTTTTTATTTTTTTGTTCTTTATGTGTTTCTAATCAAAATGCGATTACGTTTCGAAACCTATTACATTATTTATACAATTTTCAAACTTTGTTGGGTAAATTTATGTCATTAAAAATGAAAAATAAATTCATTATATAGATACTTATAAGTCTTCATATAGTATGCATTAGTACAATGTTTCTCAAACTGTGGGAAGCGTCCCCTTGGGAGGCGTGATAATCCTAGAAAGTGTGATGGGGGGGGGGGGGGGGGCGGTATTTAAAAAAATCAAAAAAAATAATTTTTTTTAAAAAATTATTAATTTCCTGAAAGTATGCATATATATATATATATATAAATATTCTGACATAATAAAAAATAAAAATAAACATTTACACTGATATAAAATACTTATAAATATATCAGTACTGCGTGATCAGTAGCGCACACAGGAATTTTTCAAGGGGGGGGGGGGCCGCGGTTGAAAGTTCACCATTCTTGTATCATGTTATTTTTTATTTTGTCGATTTTCAGGATTAAAACACAGAAAACTAACTATTGACTAAATAATTAGCATTAATTAATAAAAATAATCATTAATAACAAATATTTAATTAAATTTTACGTATTATATTCTTAGAATTATAACCAATCAGAAAAAAATCAAGGGCTTTGGGGGGGGTCCGGACCCCCAGGCCCCTCCCCTTGTGTGCGCCACTGTGCGTGATGCATTTT
>BMAV01017475.1:0-10162 GCA_019973955.1 Trichonephila inaurata madagascariensis | reverse complement strand
CAAAAGTGTTTCCCTCGGGGTTTATGTCTCTTGATGAAAGTACAACAACATCACACACTTGGGCCCACAATTTATCACACTAGGGTAAAAAAAAAAAAGTGGGGGGCATGTTACTGAAACAGACTATTGAAAAGGTCACGAATTTAAAAGAAACCGTTGAATACCGAACTTTGGAATTTGTCAAGCCCAAACATATTTCGTGATCAGCGTTGAATTCTGTGCAAGAAAACAAGTTTTGTGAGAAATGGAAAGACAAAAATGATAAAACACACGGAAAAGAGAAATGCGCCCCAAATTAAGCCCATATAAAAGAGGGGAAAGCTTCAAAAAGGATAATACCGCATTTAAAAATTTTTTTATTTTTTTTTCGGTGTTTTCAAAACTTGTCAAAAAAACATTCCCAAAGTGAAAAACCGAGTTCATTAATCGCAGGGAAAGGGTTTTAAAATGTTTTTGGGTTTGGAGGTGGCCCTCGTTCGAATGACACCCTTTTTTAAAAATCGGTCGGAAAGGGGCTTTGAAAAATGGTCTTTTTTTAAAGAAGGTGTTTCTTTTAAAAAATTACGGAATTCCGTGAAACAGAGACCTGTTTTGGGTTTCCCTGGTCAAATTTCAGTAAAAGGGGGTCATTTTTGAAAGTTTCTGGGAAAAAAAAAAAATTGTGGTGGGCATGTCCGAAAACAAACTATTGAAAGAGGGCACAATTTCGAAACCGTTGGGCATAACTTTTGAACTAATTAAATTTCGACAAGCGCCATACATATTTCGTGATCAGCGTTGAATTCTGTGCAAGAAAAACTAGGTTTGGGAGAATTGGCCGGTTTTTAAAATCGGTCGGAAAGTTGCCAAGCCAAATGGGTCTTTTTTTCGAAGGTGTTTCTTTTTAAAAAAAGAGTTACAAAATTTCGTGAAACGGGACCAGTTTGATTCCGGTAAAATTTGAGGAAATGGGTAATTTTGGTAAGTTTCTAGGGAAAAAAAAAATAGGGGTGGGCATGTTCGGGAAACAGACTATTGAAAAGAGGGCACAATTTAAAAGGAAACCGTTGGGCATAACTTTTAAACTAATTGGAATTTCGACAAGCGCCAGACATATTCGTGATCAACGTTGAATTCTGTGAGAGAAAAACTAAGTTTGGTGAGAATTGGAGGAAGACAAAAAAATGATCCAAACGCACGGAAAAGAGAAATGCGTCGCAATTAAGCCCATATGAAAGACGAACGCTTCAAAAAGGGTAATCCCGCATTTAAAATTTTTTCCTTTTTTTTTCAGTGTTTTTCTGATACTTGTCATAGAAATTCATTACCAAAGTGCAATAACTCGAGTTCTAAAATTCGCAGGGTAATGTTTTAAGTGTCTTTGGGTTTGGGGGTGGCCTCTCGTTCGAATGACATCCGGTTTTTTAAAATCGGTCGGTAAGTTGGCTTTCAAGCCAAATAGGTCGGTTTTTTCAAGAAGGTGTTTCATTTTAAAAGAAATTACATTAATTTCGTGAAACGGAGACCAGATTTGGATTCCTGGTCAAATTTCGAGTGAAATGGGTAACTTTGGTAAGTTTCTAGGGTAAAAAAAAAATAGTGGTGGGCATGTTACTGAAACAGACTATTGAAAGAGGTCACGAATTTCAAAGAAACCGTTGGGAATAACTTTCGAACTAATTGGAATTTCGTCAAGCGCCATACATATTCGTGATCAGCGTTGAATTCTGTGCAAGAAAAACTAAGTTTTGTGAGAAATGGAGGAAGACAAAAACATGATCCAAACACACGGAAAAGAGAAATGCGTCGCAATTAAGCCCATATGAAAAGACGAACGCTTCAAAAAGGATAATACCGCAGTTAAATTTTTTTTACTTTTTTTTTTCGGTGTTTTCTGAAACTTGTCATAGAAATGCATTACCAAATTGCAATAACTCTAGTTCTATTAATCGCAGGGTAATGTTTTAAGTGTCTTTTGGTTTGGGGGTGGCCTCTCGTTCGAATGACACCCGGTTTTTTAAAATCGCTCGGTAAGTTGGCTTTGAAGCCAAATAGGTCGGTTTTTTCAAGAAGGTGTTTCATTTTAAAAAAAATTACAGGAATTTCGTGAAAGGGAGACAAGATTTTATTCCTGGTCAAATTTCGAGTGAAATGGGTCACTGGAAAGATTCTAGGGTTTAAAAAAAGAAAATAGTGGTGGGCATGTCACTGAAACAGACTATTGAAAGAGGGCACGAATTTCAAGGAAACCGTTGGGCATAACTTTTAAACTAATTGGAATTTCGACAAGCGCCATACATATTCGTGATCAGCGTTGAATTCTGTGCAAGAAAAACTAAGTTTTGTGAGAAATGGAGGAAGACAAAAAAATGATCCAAACACACGGAAAAGAGAAATGCGTCGCAATTATGCCCATATGAAAGACGAACGCTACAAAAAGGATAATACCGCAGTTAAAATTTTTTTACTTTTTTTTTCGGTGTTTTTCTGAAACTTGTCATAGAAATGCATTACCAAAGTGCAATAACTCGAGTTCTATTAATCGCAGGGTAATGTTTTAAGTGTCTTTGGGTTTGGCGGTGGCCTCTCGTTCGAATGACACCCGGTTTTTTAAAATCGGTCGGTAAGTTGGCTTTGAAGCCAAATAGGTCGATTTTTACAAGAAGGTGTTTCATTTTAAAACAAATTACAGGAATTTCGTGTAACGCAGACCAGGTTTGGATTCATGGTCAAATTTCGAGTGAAATGGGTCACTTTGGTAAGTTTCTAGGGTAAAAAAAAATAGTGGTGGGCATGTCACTGAAACAGACTATTGGAAGAGGGCACGAATTTCAAAGAAACCGTTGGGCATAACTTTTGAACTAATTGAATTTCGACAAGCGCCATACATATTCGTGATCAGCGTTGAATTCTGTGCAAGAAAACTAAGTTTGGTGAGAATTGAGGAAGAAAAAAAAATGATCCAAACGCACGAAAGAGAAAATGCGTCGCAATTAGCTCCATATGAAAGACGAACGCTTCAAAAAGGGTAATCCCGCATTTAAAATATTTTTCCTTTTTTTTCCAGTGTTTTTCTGATACTTGTCATAGAAATGCATTACCAAAGTGCAATAACTCGAGTTCTAAAAATCGTAGGGTAATGTTTTAAGTGTTTTTTGGGTTTGGGGTGGTCTCTCGTTCGAATGACATCCGGTTTTTAAAATCGGTCGGTAAGTTGGCTTTCGCCAAATAGGTCGGTTTTTCAAGAAGGTGTTTCTTTTTAAAAAGAAATTACATTAATTTTCGTGAAACGTAGACCAGATTTGGATTCCTGGTAAAATTCGAGTGAAATGGTCACTTTGATAAGTTTCTAGGGTAAGAAAAAAATAGTGGTGGGCATGTCACTGAAACAGACTATTGAAAGAGGGCACGATTTCAAAGAAACCGTTGGCATAACTTTTGAACAAATTGGGAATTTCGCCAAGCGCCATACATATTCGTGATCAGCGTTGAATTTTGCAAGAAAAACTAAGTTTGGGAGAATTGGCCGGTTTTTAAAATCGGTCGGTAAGTTGGCTTTCAAGCCAAATAGGTCGGTTTTTTCAAGAAGGTGTTTCATTTTTAAAAAAATTACAGGAATTTCGTGAAAGGGAGACAAGATTTTATTCCTAGTCAAATTTCGATTGAAATGGGTCACTGGAAAGATTCTAGGGTTTAAAAAAAGAAAATAGTGGTGGGCATGTCACTGAAACAGACTATTGAAAGAGGGCACGAATTTCAAGGAAACCGTTGGGCATAACTTTTAAACTAATTGGAATTTCGACAAGCGCCAGACATATTCGTGATCAACGTTGAATTCTGTGAGAGAAAAACTAAGTTTGGTGAGAATTGGAGGAAGACAAAAAAATGATCCAAACGCACGGAATGCGTCGCAATTAAGCCCATATGAAAAGCATCGAACGCTTCAAAAGCGGGTAATCCCGCATTTAAAATTTTTTTCCTTTTTTCAGTGTTTTTCTGATACTTGTCATAGAAATTCATTACCAAAGTGCAATAACTCGAGTTCTAAAATCTGCAGGGTAATGTTTTAAGTGTTCTTGGGTTTGGGCCTCTCGTTCGAATGATCCGGTTTTTAAAATCGTCGGTAAGTTGGCTTCGCCAAATAGGTCGGTTTTCAAGAAGGTGTTTCATTTTAAAAGAAATTACATTAATTTCAGAAACGGAGACCAGATTTGGGATTCCTGGTCAAATTTCTTGCGGAAATGGGTAACTTTGGTAAAAAATAGTGGTGGGCACATGAAACAGACTATTGAAAGAGGTCACGAATTTCAAAGAAACCGTTGGGAATAACTTTCGAATCCACTGGAATTTCGTCAAGCGCCATACATTCGTGATCAGCGTTGAATTCTGTGCAAGAAAACTAAGTTTTGTGAGAAATGGAGGAAGACAAAACATGATCCAAAACACACGGAAAAGAGAAATGCGTCGCAATTAAGCCCATATGAAAAGACGAACGCTTCAAAAAGGACAATACCGCAGTTAAATTTTTTTACTTTTTTTCGGTGTTTTCTGAAACTTTTCATAGAAATGCATTACCAAATTGCAATAACTCTAGTTCTATGAATCGCAGGGTAATGTTTTAAGTGTCTTTTTGTCGGCCTCGTTCGAATGACCCGGTTTTTTTAAAAATCGCTTCGGTAAGTTGGCTTTGAAGCCAAATAGGTCGGTTTTTTCTACAAAAGTTTCATTTTTAAAAAAATTACAGGAATTCTCGTGTGAAAGGGAGACAAGATTTTATTCCTGGTCAAATTTCGAGTGAAATGGGTCACTGGAAAGATTCTAGAGTAGGTTTAAAAAAGAAAATAGGTGGTGGGTATGTCACCGAAACAGACTATTGAAAGAGGGCACGAATTTCAAAGAAACCGGCAAGCAAATCTTTGAACTAATTCAAATTGAAGAGCGCCATACATATTCGTGATCAGCGTTGAATTATGTGCAAGAAAACTGTTTGCGGAGGAATTACAAAAAACGATCCAAACGCATTGAAAAGGAAATGCGTCGCAATTAAGCCCATATGAAAAGACGAACGCTTCCAAAAGGATAATCCCGCATTTAAAAATTTTTTTCCCCTTTTTTTCAGTGTTTTCCGATACCCTGTCATAGAAATGCATTACTAAAGTGCAATAACCGAGTTCTAAAAATCGCAGGGTGTTTTAAGTGTCTTTGGGTTTGGGGGTGGCCTCTCGTTCGAATGACATCCGGTTTTTTAAAATTGGTCGGTAAGTTGCCTTTCAAGCCAATTAGGTCGGTTTTTTCAAGAAGGTGTTTCATTTTAAAAGAAATTACAGGAATTTTCTGCGTGAAAACGGGAGACCAGATTTAGATTCCTGGTCAAATTTTGAGTGAAATGGGTCACTTTGGTAAGTTTCTAGGGTAAAAAATAAATAGTGGTGGGCATGTCACTGAAACAGACTATTGAAAGAGGCCACGAATTTCAAAGAAACCGTTGAACATAACTTTTTGAACCACTGAAGGCCAAGCGCCATACATATTCGTTATCAGCGTTGAATTTTGTGCAAAGAAAACTAAGTTCACCTGGCCGGTTTTAAAAATCGGTTCCCGGTAAAGTTATCCAAGTACTGCCTTTCAAGAAGGTAAGTTTCGGCCTTCAAAAAGAGTTACAAGAATTTTGTGAAACGGAGACCAGATTTAGATTCCCGGTCAAATTTCGAGTGAAATGGGTAACTTTTGGTAAGTTTCTAGGGTAAAAAAAAAATAGTGGTGGGCATGTTACAGAAAACAGACTTATTGAAAGAGGTCACGAATTTCAAAGAAAAGTTTGTGAATAAATTTGAACTAATTGGAATTTCGACAAGCGCCATACATATTCGTGGATCAGCGTTGAATTCTGTGCAAGAAAACTAAGTTTTGTGAGAAATGTGAAGACAAAATGATCCCAAACACACGGAAAAGAGAAATGCGTCAAATTATGCCCATATGAAAGACGGAACGCTGAATAATACCGCTAAAATTTTTACTTTATTTTCGGTGTTTTTCAAAACCCTGTCATAGAAAATGCATTACCAAAGTGCAAAACTCGAGTTCTATTAATCGCAGGGTGTTTTTAAGTGTTTTGGGTTTGGCGGTGTACCCTCTCAGTTCGAATTGTCACCCGGTTTTTTAAAATCGGTCGGTAAGTTGGCTTTGAAGCTTCAACAGGTCGATTTTACAAGAAGGTGTTTCATTTTAAAAACAAAATTACAGGAATTTCTCAGTAACGCGAATTGTGTTTGATTCATGGCTGCAAATTTCGAGGAAATGGGTCACTTTGGTAAGTTTCTAGGGTAAAAATAGTGGTGGGCATGTCACTGAAACAGACTATTGAAAGAGGGCACGAATTTCCAAGAAACCGTTGGGTATAACTTTTGAACTAATTGGAATTTCAGCCAAGCTGTTATTATTCGTGGATCTTAAAGAATTTTGTGCAAGAAAAAACTGTTTCAGGAGAATTGGCTTGTTTTTTTTAAAAATCGGTCGGTAAGTTATTTGAAGTCAAATAGGTCGGTTTTTTCAAGAAGGTGTTTCATTTTTAAAAAAGAGTTACAGGAATTTTCAGAAAACGGAGACCGATTTAAATTCCTGGTCACCCTTGAGGAAATGGGTAACTTTGGTAAGTTTCTAGGGTAAAAAAATAGTGGTGGGCATGTTACTGAAACAGACTATTGAAAGAGGTCACGAATTTCAAAGAAACCGTTGGAAATAACTTTTGAACTAATTGGAATTTCGTCAAGCGCCATACATATTCGTGATCAGTGTTGAATTCTGTGCAAGAAAAACTAAGTTTTGTGAGAAATGGAGGAAGACAAAAAATGATCTAAAACGCAAAAGAGAATGCGTCGTAATTAAGTCATATGAAAGACGAACGCTTCAAAAGGATAATGTACTGCAGTTAAAAATTTTTTTACTTTTTTTTTCGCTGTTTTTCTGAAACTTGTCATAGAAAAATGCATACCAAAGTGCAATCCCTTGTGCCCCATTAATCGCAGGGTAATGTTTTAATTGTCTTTTGGGTTTGGGTGGCCTCCTCGTTCGAACACACCCGGTTTTAAATCGGTCGGTAAGTTGGCTTTGAAGCGAAATAGGTCGGTTTTTTCAAGAAGGTGTTTCATTTTAAAAATTACAAGAATTTTCGAGAAACGCACCAGATTTTGTATTCCTGGTCAAATTATGAGTGAAATGGGTCACTTGGTAAGTTTCTAGGGTAAAAAATAGTGGTGGGCATGTCACTGAAACAGACTATTGAAAGAGGGCACGAATTTCAAGAAACCGTTGGGCATAACTTTGAATCGATTGGAATTTCGACAAGCGCCATACATATTCGTGATCAGCGTTGAATTCGGGCAAGAAAACCGTTTGGGAGAATCGGAGGAAGAAAAAAAAAATGACCCAAACGCAGGGAAAAGGGAAATGCGTCGAAAGACCCATATGCTCGAATGCCCATATGAAAGACGAACGCTTCAAAAAGGATAACCCGCTTTTAAAAAAATTTTTTTTTTTTTTTGGGGTTTTTCTGTTTTTTTGTCATAGAAATGCATTCCCAAAAGGCAATAACTCGAGTTCAAAATACAGGGTAATGTTTTAAGGTTTTTTGGGTTTGGGGCCCACCTCCGTTCGAATGACACCGGTTTTAAAATCGGTTGGTTTTTTCGCCAAATAGGTTTTTTTGGTTTTTCTTAAAAAATTACAGGAATTTTGAAGGGAGACCGATTTGATTCCTGGTCAAATTTCAGGTGAAATGGGTTTTTGGAAATTTTTCTGGGAAAAAAAAAAAAAAATATGGTGGGATCCGAAACACCATTAAAAGAGGCCACAAACTAAAAGTTGGGCATAACTTTTGAACTAATTTGGGAATTTCGACAAGCGCCATACATATTCGTGATCAGGTTGAATTGCAAGAAAATTAAGTTTGGGGAGAATTAAAGAAAAAAAAATTGTTCCAAACGCAGGGAAAAAGAGAAATGCGCTTAAGCCCATATAAAAGACGAACGCTTCAAAAAGGATAATCCGTTTTAAAAATTTTTTTTTTTTTTTTTGGGTTTTTTCTGATACTTGTCATAGAAATGTTACCAAAGGCAATAACCGAGCAAAAAACGGGGAAAGTTTTAAGTTTTTTTTGGTTTGGGGTGGCCCCCTCTTGAATGATACCCTTTTTAAACGGTGGTGGTTTTTCGCCAAAAAAAGGTCTTTTCAAGAAGGTGTTTCATTTTAAAAAACAAAAATTTTCAGAAACGGAACCAGATTTGTTGGGCAAATTTCAAAAAAAAAATTTCCCACTTTGATAAGTTCCCCAAAGGAAAAATTGGGGCATGTCACGGGGCGATATTGAAAGAGGGCACGAATTTCAAACCGTTGGGCATATTTTTTGAACTAAAAATTTTGCCCCCCTACATATTCGGATCAGCGTTGAATTTTAAAAAAATTAAGTTTGGGAAAATTCCCTTTTTTTTTCGGGGGGTGGGGAACCCAAAAACGGTGGGTTTTTTAAGGGGTTTTCATTTTTAAAAAGAGTTTAGAATTTTTCGGAAACGGAGACCACAGATTTAAGGGAAACCGAGTGAAAGGGGAAATTTTTAAAAAGGGGGTAAAAAAAATATGGTGGGCATGCAGGAAACAGACTAAAAAAGGGGTCCGAATTTCAAAGAAACCGGGGGGAATAACTTTTGAACAATTGTTTTTCGTCAACCCCAAACATATTCGGATCACGTTGAATTCTGTGAAGAAAAACTGTTTTGTAGAAATGGAGGAAAAAAAAAATGATCCAAACGCAGGAAAAAAAAAATGCGTCGCAATTAACCCCTTTTAAAAAACGAACGCTTAAAAAAAGGATAATCCCGCAGAAAATTTTTTTTCTTTTTTCGGTTTTTTTTCGAAAACTTGTCATGAAATGCATTCCCGTGCAAAACTCGAGTTCTATTAATCGCAGGGAAAAGTTTTAAGTGTCTTTGGGTTTGGGGTGGCCTCTCGTTCGAATGACCCCCGGGTTTTTTAAAAAATCGGTCGGTGTTGGCTTTGAAGGAAATAGGTGGGTTTTTTTCAAGAAGGTGTTTCTTTTTTAAAAAAAATTACAGGAATTTCGAGAAAGGGAAACCAGATTTGTACCTGGTAAAATTTGAGTGAAATGGGTCACTTTGGTGTTTCTGGGAAAAAAAATAGGGGGACATGTACGAAACAGACTATTAAAAGGGGGCACGAATTTCCAAAAAACCTTTGGGTTTTAATTTTTGAACAAATTAATTTTCCCGACAAGCGCCATACATATTCGTGATCAGCGTTGAATTTGGCAAAAAAAAACAAGTTTGGTGAGAATCGGAGGGAAAAAAAATGACCCAAACGCACGGAAAAGGGAAATGCGTCGAAAACCCATATGCGTCGAATGCCCTTTGAAAAGACGAACGCTTCGGATAACCCCGCTTTTAAAAATTTTTTTTTTTTTTTCGGTTTTTTCTGATTTTTGTCATAGAAATGCATTCCCAAAGTGCAATAACCGAGTTCAAAATCAGGGTAATTTTTTTGTTTTTTGGGTTTGGGGCCCCACCTCTCTTTCGAATGACACCCGGTTTTTAAAAATCGGTCGGTAAGTTTTTTCGCCAAATAGGTTGGTTTTTAAAAGAAGGTGTTTCTTTTTAAAAAAATTACGGGAATTTCGTAAGGGAAACCGATTTGATTTTTTCAAATTTCAGGTGAAAGGGCCCCCTTTTTGGTAAGTTTCAGGGTAAAAAAAATGGTGGGTGCCGAAACAGACTATTGAAAGGGGCCCAAAGAATTTCAAAGGGCCGTTGGGCATAATTTTTGAACAAAGGGAATTTCGACAAGCGCCAAAATATTCGTGGTCAGCTTAAATTTTTCTGTGCAAAAAAAAATTGTTTGGTGAGAATTGAGGAAGACAAAAATTTTTCCCAAAACCCCGGGAAAAAAAAAAATGCGCCCAATTAAGCCCATATAAAAACGAACGCTTAAAAAAAGGATAATCCGCATTTAAAATTTTTTTCCTTTTTTTGGTGTTTTTCTGATACTTTATAGAAATGCATTCCAAAGGCAAAACTCGAGTTCTAAAAATCCGGGTAATGTTTTAAGTTTTTTTTTGGGGGGTGGCCCTCCGAATGATACCCGGTTTTAAAAATCGGTCGGTGTTGTTTTTTCCCCA
>BMAV01017474.1:0-10862 GCA_019973955.1 Trichonephila inaurata madagascariensis | reverse complement strand
TGAATTGTTTTAAATTAAAGTTACATTTATAAATTTAATTTCTACTATCCCAGGAAAAAAATTATTAATAACAACGCATCTGCATTTAACCAATATGTATAATAATATAAAGTTCTTTTTTTAAATTACATATATATATCTTTATATATAGATAAATATTAGAAATATGATTGATAAAAAATAACGTCTTACTGCATTTTAATGTTTATTTTTGACTTCTTTTCTCAGTAAACAACTTGAAATTTTTTTTGTAGTTTTTAGAGATATACACAATATAGACATAATTTATAAAAACATACGTTCGTTTCCTTCGTGTGAGAGAAATATATTTAATTATTTATTCTCTAGTTATTATGTAATTTAATGAAAGAAATGCATTTTCTGTTCATATGTATCAAAAACTTCCTCAAACTGATAATGTAACAAACAAACCCCCGTCAAATTTTAACTTTTTTTTCAGCTTTTTCCCCCGTTGTTCAGGAGGAACAATATTTGGTCCTCAAGATCCTCTATTGGGTAGCCACGTTCAGTCTCTCTGCGATGCCCTCGACATTCCTCACATCGAGTCTCGGGTAGACATGGAACCTGAGATGAAAGAATTTTCCATTAATCTGCACCCCAGTCCTAAGATAGTTGGCTCTGCCATTCGAGATCTCATCCATTACCTAAACTGGACGAAAGTGGCCATCCTCTATGAGGAAGATATGTGTAAGTATGGTTCTTTTCGCAAACCGGATATGACTTATGTAATCGTAAATCATACTTACTTCGCACTCAATAAAACTAGATCTTGTTGGTTCGCTAAGTGAAAATGTGAGTGTTGTGAGCGGATTGAGTTGTACATTTCTTGATAGAATGTAGTAAGTTTTAGTATAAGTTGTCGTTGTATTGTGTTATGTAATTGTATCGATATTCTCGCCAAGATTCTTTTATTATTTTTTATTTTTTTTTCTAGAAATTCTAAGAAAATATAACAGAAATGTTGAAAATATACTTAATGGTAGTTATTCATTATTATTAGTAGTAATAGTAGTTTCACTTGGGATACTTTATTAGTTTATATATATATATATATAAATTTAATGTCCAGTATTATTGGTGAATTTTATTTACAAATATGCCAAGGAGTATGAAGTACGATATGCTTAAAAATAATTGAAAAGAAAAATTGAAATTTTAACTTTTAACTGACATGAAAACTACATTTTAACTTTTAGACATCTATTTTATTTTTAAATATGAATTTAAATGTAATATCACGTACACAAATGATGTCACGAAAAAAATTAAAATATTAAAGTAAAATAGATATGGTAAGTATTCATACAAAAAAATACTAGTCACTACACATTTTTATATTCGGTTTTCAAAATTAACTAACTACAAAAGCTATATTTCTCCTAAATTATATATTTGTATTTGTTACTTAAGGAGTAGATATATATTATTTTGACTTCTGTGTATACATTCAACAGCATAATAAGTTGAATGTTAACATTCTGTTTGATTATTTCTGATTAATACTGAATTGACTGTTAGTGATTTTTGTATAATACATATAAATGTACAATACGTGATACAATGCAAAATTTAATTATTATAATATATATATATATATATATATATATATTATTAAAAAATATATATATATATATATATATATATATATATATATATATATATTTTAAATATATATATATATTATATTTTAAATATTATAAATAATATAAATAATAAATATATTTTTTTTTATAATATATATATATATATATATATTATATATATATTTTATAAATATATATATATTTTAATATTATAATATATATAATAATTTAATTTTTTATATATTTTTTTAATTTTTATAAAATTAAATATATTATTATAAAATTTTAAAAATATATATATATATATATATATATATATATATATTATAATATATATATATATATATATATATAGGGATTATATATATTTATTTAATATACTTTTATATATCACATGTTTTTCTTATAAATTTATTCTACTCAGAAAATAATTACAAAACTACGTATTACGAAAAGTATTGGATTACAATGTAAATAAACATTTCTGAATAGAGATGCAGAAAACACAATTATAAATTATAATTCTATAATATTATGCTTGATTTAATTCAAGAGTCTCACTAGGTTAATACCAATCACTGTTGGCTAAAAAATGAATAATTTCAGGTAAGAATAATGAAAGATAAATTCATGTAATAATTATATACAATTAATTATATTAATATTATTAAATTAAATATGAAATTAGTTATGATCATGTAATCTATAATGTGTTTACGATATAAAGCATTTTAAAGTAAACTACGTATAAATATATATTAATAATTTGTAAATAGTTGTGTCATGCTGATAACTAAAAGTTCTATTTGGAACAACCCTCTTTATAGTTAATAAAACTTATGTGTATGCAGTATACCTTAAATATACACTTGTATGTACTAAATGGGAAATATACCCATTCACTGCAGATTAAATTTTTTTATTTACATTAAATTTAAAAAAAATAAGTTCACTTCCCCTATAAATAGGTAAGTTATAATCAGCTAAAAATAATCATTGCTTTTGACAGCAGATAAAAAAAATCAATCTTTCATGAATTACTCTTAGTATTAGAAAATATACGTCTTTAGCTAAAATGTTTAAATGAGGTGATAATCTTTAGCTAAAAGTTAAGGTGATGGTTGGGTATTATAACTAAAGGTTAAGTGTATGTTAAATTTTTTTCAAGATGCATTTATATATGATTATTTGTAAAACTTTAACACTAAGCGTGTATAGACTTTATTTTATCATACATTCTTCTGGTAAAATATATTCCTTTCTAATTTGTTAAAATGCTTTGACTTTTTGAAATTCTGTTCATATTCAAAGGTTTCAACATAGCTCTAAAGTTCATAAACATTATCTTCAAGATATACGTGACAAAGAAACTTTTTAGATATTAAACCCGCGAAAAGGAAACTGCTTTGTAACTTATTTCTTTTCTTCACACTTTTGCAGCTTTTTCCTTATAAAACATTTTTTTAGCTCTGATCAGTCTCCAAGAATTGATTCGACCTCCCGTACCAAGGGACTTGCAAGTAATCTTCCGGAAGACCAGTGTGGACACGTTCAGAGACACACTAAAGGACATTCGTAGTCGTGGGATATTCAGCCTTGTTGTAGATACGCGACCACAGAATCTTCCTCATCTTTTACAAGCAGTAAGGAATATTCGTTTACTTTTGAATCATAGAGGCTGAAAGTGTCGAGGGAAACTGGAAACTCTTCCTGGAAAGTCTTTTCTCTCAGAGAGGGTGAAGTTTCATATTTTATAGAATCTGAGATGAAGTTTGGGGTTTTAAGGATTTACTATATTTGAAAGAATGATTTAATATTTTTTGCAATGTTTGAGCTTGAAGAATTTTTAAAAGGGTATTATCTTTTTAGTATGAATACATTCATTTGTGTTCATTCTTGCTTTAATTATATTTTTGTAATATGAAAAAAAAATGCTACACTAATTTAATGCACAATGTTATTCTAAGAATCAAATAATTTTGTTAGTTTATAATAACACTTTTTCCTCTCAATACTTTACCATCATGTTCTTTTTATTGTACACCATAATCTAGTATTCAAATTCTTGTGCCGTATTTTTCTTATACTTTTAGCTTATATATTTGCAAATAATTCTATTTACAACCAATAACCATTTCTATTATTTTCTATTTTTATACAATATACAGCAAATATAATAGTGAAGCTTTTGTTTTATATAAATTTCATAGCAAAAATAACACTTAATAGGAATTTACTATATTATTTTTTAAAAAAATAAAAAAAAAGGTAAAGTTTTTTATAAGTAAAGTAATTTTTATACTTAAATTAATTTATTTAATGATTCGCTTATATTATAATTTACTTAAACTACTATTGAATTAAACAGTTGATTACCAGAAAATCCTTCTTTTTAATCGGAAATACAAAACCTTATAAGATGAAAGGTTAAATTATAGAATGATTCTTAACCCTAATATTTACTTGCATACAGTTTCAATAAATTAATACACTGTCC
Source organism: Trichonephila inaurata madagascariensis (assembly GCA_019973955.1). NCBI lineage: Eukaryota > Metazoa > Arthropoda > Arachnida > Araneae > Nephilidae > Trichonephila > Trichonephila inaurata. The sequence continues at coordinate 6,761 of BMAV01017474.1, read as the reverse complement.
TTATTTACCAAGTATTAAGAAACAAATAATTTGAATAAGCCATGTGTAATAAATTAACGATGTTGTTCCCAAAACTATATATATATAGTTATAATAAGTGAATTCAAGCGGAATATAAAAAATAATTTTTAAATTGCATTGATGCTAAAAAGAAAATGAATTACTAAGAGTAAAACTCTGAATTGCAAAAATTTATATTTTTATAAGTAAAATATTTAATCAACAGGAAAATGGGTGTAGTTAATGGGGAAAATACAAAAAAAAATAATAATAAATAAAACACTCTTGAGAATTTTTGAATTTTTGTACTTTTACATTACAAGAAAATGCTACATTTTTTCTGGCATAATTCATTTGTATATGTAAAAATATGAGAGTTATTCTATCCGAAAACAATTTTTCGAAAATTTATTTTATTGCTTTTTATATAAATTATCCTTATTCATAACAGCCACCGAAATGAAATCGTACTCAGAAAACCTGCAAAAAAGGAGAATTGAAATAAGAAATTGAGAAGAAATAAACTGTCAAAGATTCTAGTTGCATTTAGAAACGATACAATAGTTTTGGTATAATTAAAATAAAAAAATTCATTATGCAAAGGTTGTTACAAAAAGAGAGACGAAATTTTAAACATGCAATGGAAACCTACATCGTTATGCAATTAAGCGTTAATTGATTGGATGGCATTAAATTAATTGAAGAAGCGCATCTACTTTTTGTTGCGTAAATAATTAAAATTCTTGTAAATATGTGGATTTTTTCCTGTATATTTTTTTATCCAACAAACATCTTAACATAAGTAATTTTTTTCCGAAAATGTACTGCAAATATTTTCTAAATTCAATCAAGTTAAGGCTCTTGTCATTGTAAAGAAACACGATGCAGTACAAGTAGTCACAAGCTAATCATGAGTAATCAAGTTGCAAATTGCATCACAACTAATTAAGGAACTTAGTGACTCTTGGAACCGGACAACTTTTAACTAGCTTTATTCAGGATAATCAGCATCTTACATTGCAAAGGCAGCTTAGTTTGAGGTTACGTCTCAATTCTCCTGAACAAAAGGAGCACTACTTTTAATCAAATACACTTCGGACAAATCCATTCGCATATTAGATGTAAAAAGATAGGAAAGCTTGTAATATGTTTAAAAAAATGAATGTCAAAAGCAATTCTAAATATTCATTTATAGCTTCTCATCGAAATTATTAAATGCTAGTGCTATGAAAATTGAAATAATTCAAAGGAATGAAATAAATTATAGTTATTCCTTAAGTACAAAACTATGTGCAAATGATGTACTTAACAACAAACACTCATATGAGAAAAAATTATATCTCATTCAATAACTTATCACATATACACAATAATGTTAAATTGTACATGCAAATGCATAATTGAGAACACTATTGTACAATTGGGTAAATTAGTTTCTTAATCTCTTTTGTTGCCAGTAAGAAGATTATAGAATATATATATAAAGAAAAAACTATTATAAAAAAAATTAAAAATTTAAAAGGATGGATTAAATTTTTGTTATTTTAAATAAAAATTAAATTTTCAAAATGTTAACAAAACTTTAGAGAAATTAAAAATCCCTAATTTAAAAAATTTTTTAAAGAAATTTTATCAAGGGAAATGGAAAACTTTTACTGATTTTTTAATGTTTTATCTTTTTTTAATAAAGATGTTATTAAAAAAAAAACTTTAGTAAAACTTTAAATTTTAAGATGAATCATTTGCAAACAAATTTTATTTTCAAATAGAAATTTTGTAATGTAAAAATATGAATTTTTTTAATTTTAAAAAAAAATATGTAAGCAGCATTTTAACAATTAATAAATATAATTGGAAAGCTAATTCTTCCTTAAATGTTTTTGACAAAAGTGTATTATCAAAATCATAATGTTTTAAAACATTTATAAATAATATAAAAATAATAAATTTCACATGATTTCAATTTTTTTCAGGTTCTTCAAGTACAAATGAATGATTATAAATATTATTATCACTTCACAACATTCGTAAGTTGAAACCTTTTTTCCAAGTTTAAGTTTGCTTATTGAACTCTTATATCACATGCTTTACAACAGTACACGCCTTATTCCTCAGGAATAAACTAACAATAAACATTTTTTTACATCTCGTCTTCGAAATATCAATTTTAAATAAATACTTTCTTACTCCGAAGCATAGAATTAATCAAAATGTTCTTATGAATACAGAAAATATTATCTAACTTAATCACGAGAAGAATTTTAGAAGTATCTTCATATTCTTAGAGAAATCGGATTAGAGTGAAAATGAAAAAGTAATGTTGGTTTTCTGAAATACATTCAAAAAAATTATTTTGAATTTTTAAAAGAATATGAAAATTAACTTTACAATTCTCTTGAACTTTCTAATCAATTCCACAATCTCCAGTTTTATCACTAAAATTTAATAATATTTAAGAAAAAAATTTCCCTTGAGTGCTTTAAGGTATCCGACCTTCGGAAACCCGTGTTTTAAAAAAACCGTATAATTGCATAATTGTCATGATATTTTGTGTCCTTAGTTAGAATACATGTATAAAATTGTTTTAGGACATTTTGACAAAAATTTATTTAAATAACTATTTTGGCAAAAAATTTTAAAGAAAAATTTTTTTTTCCAAATGTTCTCCGTAAAAAAATGCTTTATTATAATAATTTTTTTGCCTGTAAAAGCTCAGACCTTTTAAGAGGCTCAACTAGAAATTTTGAAAAAATTCCCTTTTTTTTAAGTTACCACCCATTGAAATAATTTTGGCGTTTTTTTTTTAAAATTGCTCCCTTTTTTTCGTAAAAATATAAATCCACTTCTACTTATATATTTAAAAAAATTTAGTTGAGCCTCTGAGAGAGGTCCAAGCTATATACAGGCAAAATATTATTAAAATAGGAGCATTTTCACAAAGGGCATTTGGAAAAAAAAATTCTAAGTTAATTTTTTAAAAAATTTTTTTAAATAAATCTTTTTTTCTGTCCCTTTTAAAAAATTTTATAAATTTTTCTAATCTAAGTGACAATAAATATCATGACAATTATCCCTGATGTGATTTTAAAATCCTGTTGGGGATCGGGTACCTTAAAAAAAAATATTAAGGGAAAAACTTATTAAGAAAAAGTAATGTTTTAATGTCTTATCTTGGGAAAATTTTTCCCCAAAATTGCTTTGAAAATTGTCTAAGGTTTTAAGAAATTAAAAATTTAAGGAATTTTTGCCAAAAAATTGCTGAATAGTGGAGAGAAGTATTTTTAAATTGCAAATGTTTAAATTTTCAGTAAAATGATTGATGTCCCACATTTTGTGAATTGCCCAAAAGGTTTTGGGTGCTTCTTTTACAAGTTCCCAATCAGCAGCGAAATTTTTTAATTTCTGTAATCCATTTTTTTAATTACGCTTTAATTGCTTTTTTCTTAAATTTGATTAAATGCATTTGTTTTATTTTTTTAAATAAAATAGAAATATATTTAATTTGTAGAAAAGCAAATTATGAAGTAAGTTATATTCATTTTTTTCTAATAACCAAAATGTTGTAGAAATTGGATACAAATGTCGCATTAAAGACAATTTTCTCCCATTATTTATTTTTAGTATTTTTCTTTTTAATTAAGTAGTATTTTTTTTTTTTTTTTATTTCAAAATTATACTGCATAAAGATTATTATTCTTAATTATATAATGAGAAAACCGTATTTATAGCATTTGCCTTATCAACAATTAGGTGTAAATAAATACTTGATACGAATCAAACTTTGATTTTATTGTTTTTATTTGTCAAAAGTCTTCAAGTTAATTCTTTTGTTGAAATGTTGCATAATTGTTAATTAGTTTTGTTAATTATATTTATAAGCAAAAGATTGAAGTTGGTTTATCTTTCCTAAATTACTTATATAATGTTTTCATAAAAACTCATTTTATAATTTGAAAACAAAAGTAGCACACATAAGCATGTATTCCTCTTTTCTACAGTTTACTTTAAACCATTGAAAACAACTGTGATATGTTTTATGTACAGAAATAGAAACTAATTATATATTGTTAACATAAATAGAGTACATGTTCCCTTTAAAAAAATATGTCGTTGTTTTTTTTAATTACGGGTAACATTACTGTTATTTTTTTCTTTCAGGACTTAGAAACCTATAATTTGGAGGATTTTAAGTATAACTTTGTAAATATGACATCGTTTAGAATGACAGATAATGACCAATATTTGGTAAGGCAAGCTTTAAAAGACATGGAAAAATTCCAGCCAGTTGGGCAACACATTTTAAACCGGACTAATATTATTAAGGTAAATATATTCATAAATACAAGGAATTAATATCCATACAAAAGATAATTTTGTAACTAATAAATAAATGTTTCGCAATATTTTAGCTTAAGTTTAGTGCGATAAATTTCTGTATAAATCCAATATAAATTAACGCATATAATAAATGCTTACAAATCTAAATAATTTAGGAAATACTTTAAGCAAAAGGAATTATTCTAAAGGAAAATGGTCGAAAAGAAAACCTTAAAGAAATTGGCTAAAGAAAGATGTTTGTTAACTACTTTATGCATACTGATATTTAGTTATCAGAAGTACACTGCATTTGATTTCTGAACTCAGCTTTTGTTAGAAAGGTGTTAGTAGTTTCGGTAATTTCAGCACATTATATAAGGTATGAATTTAGGGTAATATATCACTTAAACACTATAAATTATCTTTCGTTACTTCACACATGAAAATTAAAATATTATGTATATGAATTTTTTTATAACATGCAAAAACAAATTCAATAAAACTCATTTCAAATGGATTTCTCTTTATCTCAACTATAAAAATATGAATTAAAATAACCAATCAATATAAATTTATATGTATATACTAAATAGAGATAAATTTAAATAAGTGAAACAAAAACTGAGTGTATCGGCCATAAATAAGTTAGCAACATTCAAAAGCAAACTTTTTGTTGTAGGAATTAAGATTGAATGTTTAAACATTGTTTTCAGGCCAGCCAAACATCAGCTGTAATTTGCTATACTCCTGGGTTGTAGAGAAAAAAATTAAGAGTAAGACAGCTAGCATTGCATTAGAGGATTAATATATTTTAAATGTAGTAAGACTGTAAGCTACCGATGCTAATACCAATTTAAATTAACAAGGAAAGCAAACCTAATGTGGAAAACATCAAATATATATATGAATATATAGAACTTTTAAAACATTTAATTTCACCACAACCAATCGTTAACTTTCCGCCATTTGGAGCTATCATAGAGCAGCAACGCATAAAAATAAAAAGTTAGTGTAAATGATTGGAATCAATTATAATTATGGCTTTGGATTCATAAAAGACAAAACTATTTTACTGGAAAACTTTGGAAGGAAAACACTTAAAATTTAAAAGTAAGGTAATGGGATATTAAAATATATGAAAAATTATTTAAATACATTTTAATAACTAAGGAGCCATCTTGTGATTCTATGCATTTAATTAAAAATGATAGAGTTAAAAGAAAATATCCACGTAAAAATAAAACCGTAATAAAAATTATGAAAATATGAAGAAAAATGGAATAAATTAAAATAGTTTTTTCAATTTGTAAAGAATCGTTGACTTATTAGAAATGTAATTATAAGAAAAATTATATAAAAGGATAGTCACGCGCGTTCAAAACAATAATTGATAAACCTTCTAAGATAATTTTTATTTATATAAAATATATGTCTGTGTGTATTTATGCATATGATGAAAATTATGCATATGATGTTTCAAGTTTTCCATTACATGATTTGTGTGATTTTAAATGAAACATATGTATCTTTCAAGGTGAAACCAGCTCTTATGTTTGATTCTGTATACGCTTTAGCTGAAGGACTACATTCCTTACAACAAGGAATGGATTTACGTCCTGCCAATGTGTCTTGTGAAGAAGAAGTTCCTTGGACTGATGGAAGCAGTCTTTTTAACTATATAAATTCGGTAAAGTTTAGTTTACTGCCCTTTTTTATAATTTCATAATTCGACTATTGGAGATACTATTCAGGCAGAGTAAAAAAAACGGTTGTCTAATTTCGGACCTATTTTTTAAAGTAAATTATCTAGAAAATAAATTTATCTTCCCTTACAGCAAATTACTTTTAAAGAAAAGGGACAATTTTTAAATATACCTTAAGGTGTTTCATAAATTTCTTGGACTTTGTGGTTCCGTAATTCCAGTTCTAGTTTCTCATAATTCCAATAATATTCAATTGTTACTATTACAACATGGTTTCTTATAAATTTATTTAATTACCATATGAATAAAAGATGATTCATTTAAAAACATAAATATTTTCTAGCAGGTGAGAAGACTTTGAAATTATGTTATATCACGTAAATTAAGATTTGCATATAACAGTAGAAAAAAGTCCAATGATCTTAATGTATAATGATCGATATCAAACATTTTGAAATTTACACTGATATTGTTGATATTAAGAATTTGTTTTCTCGTTTCGGGGCTATAAATTAATTACATGAAATTTACCTCCAAGCTGTAAAGAAATAAATAAAAAGCAATAATCACATGCAACGCTCATTATTGTATAGAGTATTTATGAGAGATATAAAAAATTATTTTGTAGTAAAATACATTTTTTTTCAAAAATAGTCCGTAATTCCAATTACACAATGTTGTGAGTATATTGAATTCCCTCGCAAATTAATACTGTAAAAAAAGAAATAAATGAGATATATT
>BMAV01017473.1:0-63370 GCA_019973955.1 Trichonephila inaurata madagascariensis | reverse complement strand
AATTTTAGGTGGTCAACCACCGCAAAATTAACAACCCCATTCTTTTTTAAGCCGTTTCCAGCCCCATGGGATAGCTGGAGATGAAAACATGGTAAAAGGGGGAAGCACCCCAAATTTTTCTGGGTTTGGGGTCGGGCAAAAACAACCACGCCCCGCAATCCCCCTCCCAGGTAGTCATCGACGATGTCAGCTCTATCGGGACGTGCGTTATCGAAAAATTAAAACAAAGTAGGCCCAACTGCTGCGCTCAACCCAAATGGGTTCTAGGACTTCACCCCGATATTGGACACCCGTCACGAACCGTTTAAAATGTGCAGGTGGTGGGTATCTTGAAATCCCCCACACCATAACTTCCATCTGGGAATGCGTGATGTTGGTATTTTTGGTTCGTTGCGTTTTTTCCTTGTTTACGCCATATCTTTATACGCTTGTCATCTGGCTCCAGAGCAAATCTTGACTCTAAAGAAAGGAAGCCTCATCAGACACAGCCCAATTCCTGTTCCCGGCACCACTTTAATCGTGCCCCTCTTGTTTGACGGATAGGGGAACACCAACTCGGGTACACGGGCCCGTCCATTCATTTAATCTTCGGGGTGTAGCTGCGAATCCCTTCCACGGACGCTGAAACCATAGATGTCACACATGTGGAGGTCTCTTTTGGATTCTGCTTGGCTCAAAGCAATATATCGTCTTCCGGGGGGGTTGTAACCCTTGGGTGACCCCTACGGGCCTTCGGACAACTGTCTGTTGGTTTGGAATTTTTTCCCCAAAACGTGAAATTACAGAATGATGAACCCGAAAAAAAGAGAAACATCTGTGATCGACTGTCCTCTTCAATGCGCCCACACCCGCCAGCGCTCAGAATCCCCCATTCGTTTCGGGAGTCATAGAAACACGTATGTCTTGAAAACAAACTGTAAAAAGTTTTAAAAACATCTTCTATCAGCACTTACACAATCAATTTCTTAAACCCCTTCATAAACTGGCTTCATAAGACTGCTTTTTTTTGCATATTTCTTGACATGAAAGAATTGGCTGTTCCCTAACGCATTTTCCCATCACCACTGCAGCAAATTGCATCCTCTTCAATTCTGATTGTCTTCCGGAAATTTTTCCTCTCCGTCTTAATTTTTGGGAAGTAAAGGTGTATACCGGGGGGTATCCCCCAAATGACCTTAAAGGCACTTCGGAAAAACATTAAATCTCGCGGACCTCACAAAAAAATATGTACCTTTATATCAGATTTGGAAAAAAAAAAATTTTTTGGAAAAATTTAAAACAGAATGAATTATTATATTATTCTTTTTCAAAATTTTTTTCTTTTATACAGACATAGATAATATAAAAATTTTTTATATAATATAATAATGCTGATCAAATAATGTTTAAAATATTACAGTTGCTATTTTTTTTTGAAAATTAGGGTTTTCCCTTTTTGAATTAATCTTTCGTTACTCATTGTTGAAATTTGTAAACGTATTGGCAAACGAAAAGTATACCCCCCCTTCATCTTAACCGTCCTGAATATTTTTTTTTTAAACTTTAAAAAACATCTCTGACTGCTTCTTGCATTTTGGGCACTCCAAACAGAAAAGGAGGAAAAGAAATGAAAGTCGCACACAGAGAGAATCATGTACCATCCATAGTAAGGGAAATGCATAATGCAATTCAGAATTTATTAAAAGAGTAATTTATTATAGAAAAATCAAATTTAACTGTTTGATAAAATATAAATCTTTTTAAACTAAAAAGGGCATTTCTTTTTAAAAGGATTTATTTTAAAACAAGAACAGGTAACAGGAAAATATATTGTGTGTTATATATATATTTATATATATATAATAAAAGTGAAGAAGTACTAGAACCTCGGTGCTAAAGTAGGAAGAAAATTTGGGATTCACCAGACACAACAAATGTATATACAAAAAAAAATCTTTGGACTAAACTGGAGCCTATTATGATTTCTAAGCTGTCGCTGAATTAGGCCAGCAATTTGGGTTACAATGCTTTATGGAACCACCCTTCCCCCCAGCAGAACTTTCGACATAAAGGGGGAAAAAAAGTTGAAAAAAGTTAAGCCCCAATACAACACGTGGAAAAAAACTGCTAATATTAAAATGAAGCTAAGAAAAAGAACAATAAAAATTTAAAGAGAGGGATAATAATAATAGAATTTAAAAAAAAACTTACATGTAAAATAATTCGGAATCGAAAATTCAACCTTCCCCTATAAGCTCCCAAGGGAAAAGACGTAAAATGACGAATGCTATTGGACAACTATTCGAGAAGGAAAAATCTTCCCCCCTGGATATTTATTTTAATTAAACAAACCAAGATTTTTTTTAAAAAAAAACTAAATAAAGGGGAAAATTTTTAAAAAAATAAAGAACAAAGTTAAGAATAGATAAAAACAAATAGAAATATAATACAAAGTAAATAAACGGATGATTATATATAATCGATATATTGAAATTAAAAAAGTGTTAAAATTTTTTTTTTTTAAATATTTTTTAAAATAAACAAAATAAAAAAATTTTTGAATAAAATAATGAACTAAGATAAAAATATATTTAATTAGAAATAGAAATATATTCATAAATAAATTTATTTGGGAATAATTTTTTATTCTAAACAATTTTGAAAAAATTCCCAAAAAATTACTTTTTTTTTAAAATGTTATCAGTAACTAAATCATTGTTTCTTTTTAAAAAAATTTAAGATAATATTTCAAAATATTGTTAGGGGGGGGGTTTAAATTCCCCCCAAATAGGGGCATTTTATAATGTTAAATTCAAATGAGTCTCTTTTTATAAAAAAATATCACTTAATAGAAAAACTATTTTTAAACCCTTTTAAATTAAAGGGGCCCAAAAAAGGTTAAAGCTGACTCATTATTATATTTTTTTTTACAAATTTTTTTAAATATGGGATAATAATTAAGGTTAGGAACAAAAATCTCTATATTTATATATAATTTAAATCATCTATGTTTTAAAAAGTAACAAGATTCATAACGTACTTTCATTTTCATAAAAATAAAGGGGATATTTTTCCGCTAAGCAGTTTGGGTGGTTCCCCCTTTTGGAAAACCCTTTTTTTTTAAAGAGTCGGTGGACCCCCAACACTGGCAACCCTTGTTGGAAACCCTGGTCTAAACGATCGTAATAGATAGTGGTTGCGGCCCAGCCTCTCAACAACCAATGATCAGGTACGGGGGCTTTGGGGGAAACTGGAGAACGTGCTGACCGGGGGAAAAAGGCAAGCCTATTGTATCCCCAGGCATAGCTTCCCTTAAAAATCTAAAAAAGTTTAAAGATGTCTGTTCTGATTACAGACGACGCAATTAAGAGGGTTTCGTGTCTTGTGCCCTTGTGCATGCCATAAAATTAGGTGCAGGCTCATATGATGATATCAAATGAAAGCATGTCACGTGTGTTCTCCTCGGAACCTCTAGATACGGATACGCACATCCTTTAAAGCTGCTCGAAAAAAACCAGAAAATTTGTCTAAAAATATTCCTGTACCTGGGTTTTTTCTTTGGGGGGAGTGGGTTTTTTCAAAAAAGTGTGGGTATAGAAATTATACATATATATGTCGCAGGGAAATGATGAAATTAGAAATCTCATCAAATCGCTGAGGGGGATATGATCACTTGACAATAGATGATAAAATAACTTCTCTTCAAGGTCATTTCCCCATAAAAAAAGGGGGTTTGGGAATCCCTAAGCCAGTGGGGAAACGATGAAATAATATTGTAAAGGGATTTAAAAGTGTTTATTTAACAAATAGGGTCCCTTATTAAACAAAGAAAGTAATACAACAATAGTCAATGAAACACAATTTTTTATTCGAAACTAATTAATAAATAATTAGAAAATTAAGCTGGTATTTTTTGACGTATAACATCTTTCCTCTCGGTTGCTTACGCACTAAAATATAAACCCCTATGTTAATTCCATGGTGCCCTTTTTTTTTTTAAAGATATGGGGTTGATATTTAGGGGATCGATAGTACTATCTATATGGTTAGGAAGTACAAGGACTCGATCCCCCGGTGTCTGCCCACCCCTCCCTGTATAGCATTTCGCCAATGCAAATCCTGACTAGTTCATTTCACTGAAACAGTTCGGGGACTTGATAAAATCACTTACTTTCATCACAGGGAAATGACCTTGAAGAGACGTTATTTTAACATCTCCCGTCAATTGATCATCTCCATTAGGGATTTGATGAAGTTCCTAATTTCGCCATTTCTCTACGACATATATACCTTGGTGTGGCTGAAATTGCTCTTTTCAGGAAGTTTGTATAAAATTTATTTTTAATATTTTCTGTTACTTATTCTGTCAGTGACAACTTTGTTCAAAATCATTTAAAATAATCTAAATAGTATTTGGACTTAGAATACATTCGTAGACTCCTTACTGTTATTCTAAGGTATCCATAAATACAAACCAATAGATATATTACGCGAAGCATTTAAAATTTTGTATGCATTTTCTTTGGAACATTATTTTCTCGTTTCAAATTGCCCATCTTTTTAATATTTTGCTTTTTACATATCTATCAGCTGCAGGGAATAAAAATCCGAAAAATTATTCCACTCGCAAATGCTGCATTATGGTTTATTTTTCGTGAGAACTTATACGTACAACAGACGTAAATACGCGAGCAGTGTGGGAAACCGTCGACAAATATTCGCCTGCAGCGCTATTTTAAATAGGTGCCTAGTGTGGGATCTCGGCGTTTAGAGCGCAGGCGCTATAATTACCTACTGTACGGCTGCTTGTATTTTCTGTAGCAATTCTTCTGTCATTCCGACAAAATTACCCTACACTCTTTTTTTTTTCTTTCCACCCTCACTTGAGAAGAGGGGGGTGGAGTGGTATATTTTTCGTTTTCTCAGCTGATTGGCAGAGCGTGAATTTTTTCCGAAGTATCCCCCGTTCCCGCGGTTTCTGCCGATACATCATTGCGAAGTCGTTCGCCCCCCCCCCAATCTGTTTGTCAGTTTTTATCTCCCCCCCCCTCCCCTGCATATGTATATTAGAGGAACAGGATGGCGGGTATATTATTGTGATTGCGGAAGAGGATGTTTTAATATACGATGGAGATAGTGCGTGGGGATTTTTAAGAGACGGAAATCTAATTGTGGAATGAATATTCAGTCTTATTTCGTTTTCTATTTTAATGAAGTGACTTGAAAATAATGTTCGTATTAATTATTACGTCTATCCCTGTTCTAAGTGGGTATGTTTCTAAAAAGAAAAGATTATAAACAAATGAAGAATTAAATAAAACAACGTTGCTGAAATAATTTAAGTACTAAAATGGGGATTTAGCTTTTCCTTTAGATGGTAATCCTTAATTTTTTTTTAAATAAGAGCTTCTGATATTGTAGCTAATTTATAATTTTTGTCAATGAATTAAATCTTTGTATCTTGTATACCTTTTAATTTGTGTGATTTTTCTAATGTTTTAAGGAAAGGTTGACACACACAAAAGCTGCTCTTCCACAGATAATTGTGGCTCTTCATACTTCTACTTCTATTAAAGAACATAATTATGTAAAACAGAAAATTTATTACTGTTGTGCATCTATACAGAACCTTTCCCGTTGGACAGGGCTGTAGTAGCCCAGTGGTCAAGGTATCTCTCGGATCATGGTAAAAAAGTATAACCTCAATAATAAATTTATTTTAGTTTAAATAAATAAATAATACATACCCTCAACTAACCTCAAATTCTCCAAACGTACTCAAAGTAATATGTAAAAACCACTTTTACCACTTATAATCACAGTAAATTATATTTAAATTAATAAATTGTTATAAATATCATTCACTACGATATATTATTTGAAAAAATATATATTTATATATATTTTATTCGGACTGATACAAAACACATGTTGTAGCTTCAGAGACACTTGAATAAATTGTGTGACATCACAGTTAGAATCTTCCCCTTTTTCAAGTTTAGAGATAGCTTCTGTTCGTTCCCAGTTGCCGCGGTAGCCGAGTGGTCAAGGTATCGGATCGTGGCTGGCCTTGTCACGAGTTCAATCCCAGTACCACTAAAGGCCCACCGTGTAGAGCAGCGAAGCACGTTAAATCTATCGAGAGCTGAAACGTCCTCTCGTTGATATGGTGTGGTAGCTTGGAGAGGGGGATGCCAGCTCAGGTGTCGTCCACCTCACTTGACCATGGTTCAAAATGACGTGGTCCGTCGCCAAAAGCCCTCGTGTAGCTGAACAGTGCGACGTTAATATTCACTTACTCATTCTCGTTGGATAACTATTGGGGTTATGACAAGCCTAAATTTTCCGGATCTTGTGATTCGACTTTCTTCTAGACACTCTGTATACTTTTAATGGGTCCCTTCCCATATTGAATTGAATGGTAACGATAGTTTGGCCAAGTCTGCCACTGCTGACACCTTGCGGGGTAACACTTGTCTAACTTTTGCCGAACTCTCCTCCATTGAAAGGATAGAATTAAATGCACTTTGGAGAATACCCCCTGCTCATCCTTAGTATTTTGGGAAAAGCCTCGTTGGTGTCACCAACTTAACATTGCTAGAAATCAGCAGACGGCTCTATCATGCTTTTTTAGTGGTCACATCAAATCTCTTACTTTTCAACGGAGCCGGAAAGTCTTTCCAGAGTGTCATAAGTGCTAGACTGATCAGAACGGCCGCGGTAGCCGAGTGGTATAGGTATAGGACCATGGCTTGCCTTGTCACGAGTTCGAGCCCAGTACCACTAAAAGACATGCAGTGTAAGGCAGCGATGCACGTTAAATCTGTCAAGAGGTGAAACGTCCTCCCGTTGGTGTGGTGTGGTAGTGAGGAGAGGGGTTGCCAGCTCAGGTGTCATCCACGTCACTTGACCATGATTCAAAATTACGTGGTCCGTCATCAAAAGCCCTCGTGTAGCTAAACAGTGTGACGTTAATATTCAATCAATCAAGCGAGATTGATCAGGCTCCCCAGTCATATTCTTAATTGCTTGAATTTTACTATTGACGAAGTTTTGGGAAATCCTATTTTATTTTTGCTTTATGGAGATGGGGTGTAGCTAGCTACACCATATGGGATAGGAAACAACAATGCAATTATTAAATAAGATAAATTATCGCTCAGACAGTATAGAATAATATATATATGGGGCTTCACTTATTTATTAAATTATCTTCTTTCAAGGTTTATTGACCTGCAAATAAATGAAAGGAAGTTGTAACAAAAGAAGTATAAAGTTAAAATATTTTCATCAAGATAATTCATTTATCAAAACCGTCATCAAGGACATTCACCTCTTTATTAAAAGATGTATCACACGTGGTTATTTATGCACCCACATCTCTCACCAGTGAGGGTGGGACTTCGGTGATAAGAGATTTCAAATGCCGCATGACCGCTCAGACTCGACAGCGCAAACATCCACGTCTTGCTTGGGTTAGTTGTTAGGAGACACTTACCATCATGTCACACAGATATGTTAAGATAATTGTGATTAGTTAAGCAACTAAGAATTACAAATGTTGCTGACTTTTTAAAACTTAGTAAGGAGTTTTCCCTGTTCTCAGATAGCTACTTTCGTCCCATTTTTTTTCTGCTTTATTTTCTTTTTTATAGCCTTCTCCCTTAATTTTTATTTTAAATACAAGAAATGCAGGCATGTACTTGTTTGTGTTTTTCGGAATTGAGTTGTTGAATATTTGCAGAAATTCACAGATTCTCTTTTTCATTGTTCTGTGGTGTTTTTGACAAAAAAGAAAACTCTTATGGAAAATATTTAGTTCATTCAATAAAAAGAATACAGAAAAAAAAAATTCTTTTTTTAGAGATATTAATTAATGATAGAAACGATAGCACAAGAATGGTGATTAACTGAATTATGATAAAAATAAGTAGCTACATTGGCCGTGTAGTCATAGTTGGAGTTAATGATCTTCTTTGTCGTGCCACGAGTTCGGGTCCTGGCGTCACTGGAGACCCACCATACATGGTGGCTGATGCATGTTACAACTTTCTCTGCTAGAAATTCTCACGTTTGATGCGGTGGGAAGTTTGGTGATTGTAGGATGTCAACTCAAGTGTCGTCCTGTTGACTTGACCGAAATTCAAAATTACAAGGTTCGTCGATAATAGCCCTCGTACAGCTACGAATTGAGACGTTAATAAAAACTCAGATCAAAAGATACAAATTTATTTGGAGAGGAGTAAATTTTGCTCTAAGGTGCAATCAAATGTGAATAATTTTTAATGTTTTGAATGAAAAAAAATATCTGTGTTCTTGAACTCAACTAGGACTTTCCATATATAAAATTCATTGTGTATAAACTTCTACGAAAAGGAAAGTACAGGATCTAACTGGGTGTCTTTGAAAAAAAAATAATGGCACCAAGTTAATTTTTATTGTCTGTTCCACATAAGGCTCTTATTCTGTACAAGTAAAACTCTTTACAGGACGTCTTTTTGAAAATAAAATTTCTTATTTATTAAATATATTTAGAATTTAACCCTAATATGATCCTTTTTATTAAATATATTTAATATTACGATTGCGTAAAAATAAGAGCAATTGTGTACTTTTTAAATTAGAAGCATATTATATTTGCGCAAAAGTTAAATGCAGAATACTGTTAAGAAATAATTAAAAAAAATATATTATGAATATCTAAATCAATTAGAGGCAAAAAAATCTTCAATGTTATTCAATACAAAGAAATCTAAAATAAATACAATTAGGAAAAAGAATGTGTGTGTTGAAGTTTTTATTTCGTATGTTGTATACATATATAGAAGTCCAGTATCTAAGTGGCTAGTGCATCGCGCTTCTACGCCACAGATCCGCGGTTCAAACCCCGGGATGGGCAAGTTTAACTCAGCCTTTCATCCCTTCAGTGGGTCGATAAATGAGTACCAAGCTTGCTTGGGAACTTAATGCTGGGGGTTTTACGTTAGACTGACCACCTGACCGGAACATCTGCTCATACACCTCAGGGCCCAAGGCCGCGTATACTGAGTTGGGCACAGTAGGCCTTGACTCTCATGGGTTGTCGCGCTACTGAGTTAAGTTTATCTAAATTAAATATATATTACAATAAAAATATAAATTTATTTAGAAAAAAATTCCATTTTGACATCCAGTCAGTTTAAATATTTAGTTACACTCCGTACTAAATTCAATAACGAAAAAAATTAAAATGTTTAGTTATACTCAGTATTATAATGGAAGGGGTAAAAATTATAAATATTAAAGAAGATACATATATAGAACATGTTCAACATTTCTGCACTCTAACTTACTAATATAGAAATATTTTGAATAGAATTGAAAGATTAAAGAAATAAGATAATATAACGAACACACACACAACGGTAGTTGCTGAGATATCAGATCTTTATGGCGTCCCAAAAGTAAGTCAACGAAATAGTATAAATATAATTAGATAATTTAGGATATTGTGACAAAAATCGTATCCACACAATTATCTTAAATTTTAGATTACGTTTACCTTATCTTCCAATTTTTTCTAATAATTCTGATTATATATGAATCAAATTTAATACTCATTCGACAGTTAAAAAATATTTAATTTTTATATGAGTGTTTATTCAAATCAATAAAATAGATTTTATAATAATACATTTTTGGAAATTTTTCATTACTGGTAAATGTAAGTATGAATGGTAATTCCAAGGCTCACAAGTTTTCTACTTTAAAGATAATAACGGTCTATTTCCTCAATGTGATCTGCTTTTCGTAAATTTTTATTTTATATGGATGTGTGTTCTCAGAAAACTTAGTTTAGTCCTTTAGAACTTTTTTTTTAAATAGATGAAGGATTCACGATTCCTTATGATCTTCTCCTCCCATCGGGTGAAGTGCCCTCGGAATACCTAGGATCTTACTCTTTTTTTTTTTTCATTTTATTTATTTATTTTTTCCCCTTTTTTCCCCACACCTTTTTTTCCCCATTCTTTTTTTCTGGATTTATAAAATTTTAAATGTGGATACAAATTTTTTTTTCGAAATTAACTTTTTTGCATCCTAGTAAATTTAACCAAAGTCTACAAGGCAGGTAACCAACCGTGAAAAAACATCTATCTATAGAAAGTATGTATTTGTAAGTTTCTTCCAGAGTAGGGAAATCTACACGAACATGAAAATTGTTGTTTGGATCCGACTACGTTGAACCATGTTTTAAAAAAAAGGCATAAAAAAATTTTTCATGATATTTGGCACCAATTAATTTTGAAAAATTTTTTTTAAAGGACATTATGAAAAAAAAATTTTTAAATGAAACATTTTGGAAAAAAAATTTTTAGAAAATTTTTTTTCCAAATGCTCCTTTTTTAAAAAAAAGCTTCTTTGTATTAATATTTTTTCCCGTATATAGCTCAGACCTCTGTACAGAGGCCAACTATGATTTTGAAAAAAATTTTTTATTTCAATTAAAACATTTGAAATAATTATCCATTTTTTTTTAAATTTTTCCTTTGTTTTCGTAAAACATGGATAAACCGACTTCCAAGTTTTTGTCTTTAGTTGAGCCCTGCAGAGGTCTGAGCTGAATACAGGCAAAATATTAATAAATAGAAGCATTTTTTTAAAAAGGGGACATTTGGAAAAAACTGTTCATTTTTTGCCAAAAAAATTGTATTTAAATAGTTTTTTTGTCATAATGTCCTTAAAACAATTTTTTTACTGTATTCTAATCTAAATGACACTAAATAACATAAATATTTTCCATTTAACGCTTTTAAATTTGGTTCCAACGGTCGATACCTTAAGACCCCCTTTTGCTGGAGCACTCCCAGTTGCTTAGAAAAAAATTTCCCTATTTTCCCTGTCTCCCCTACCTTCCCCTTTTTTTAAAAGTCTTCCCAACCAATTTTCCCCCGCTCTTTTTTTACTAACATAAGACCATATAAACACTTAAAATGATTATTTACAACAGTTGTGCTCAATTTTTTTCGGTAGTGCAAATCTATTTGGGATTTATTTGGCTTGATTTTTTTTTATTTAAGTTGCACTTTAAAGCAATGTAAGAAGCTACTGGTGCATGATGTTGTCCTTTTAAATCTTTGACGATACATGAGCTGGCACTCAATTCTCAAAATTTCCACACCACGCTATTATGAGGACTTTTAACACGATGGATTTAATATGCATCAGCGACTTAATAGGGTTTGTATTCAGCGGCATCAAGATTCGAAATACGACTCCGCAATGCCAGTTACGAGTTCCTGACCATGACCACTAGGCTACCACAGCCACGCGTACTTGAAACATTTCGAATCTCGGAAACAAAATAGTTTATCAACGTGAACAAATATTTCTCTTTAGTTGAATTTATTTGTAATTTTTTTTGCTTCCATCTTATGACCCCAAATATGTAAATATCCACAACCTAATTATTAATCGCGACACATAGAGTAAATGCACTTAATTAATACGATATTCTTGGTTAAAATTTCATTGCTTGTTCCTACTTTATGTGTACTTGTCTGACACAAGGACCAAATCTGGCTCGTGGGCTTCCTCGAAAAAAGTGGGCAATTTATTTAAAAATTTGTAATTTATTCAATGTAAATATGCAGACAAGGAGGAGGGGGGCTGGGTTAGGACCCCACCACTAAGCCCTTGATTTTTTTCGATTGATTATAGTCTTACGTATATATTACGTAAAGTTCAACTAAGTATTTTTTATTAATTAATTTTATTAATTAATCCTAGTTATTCATTCAATAATTAATTTTTTAATGTTTTTTGTTCCCGAAAATCGACAAAATCAGAAGAATATGTTGGGTGGCGTATTGAAGCATGATACGAGAATAGTGGACTTTCGACCTGGAATCGCCCCCTCCCTTGAAAAATTCCTGTGTGCGCCACTGATACACATACAAAACAAACACTGTCCGTAAATGTAATAATCCATCTCTAGAAAAGTCAATAGCATTCAACAACTTGGCGAAAACACTTATAGGAAAAACTATCCTGGTTTAGAAATACAATATGCAAGCTATAGCGATCAATTAAGTCGGTCGGGAGGTGATCAATAGGATCAGAGAAGGTGTTCACATTACATTTAAAGATATATGCATTAAATTCATTAAGCAATATGCATATATGAATATATGTATAAGGTAATTCGGGGGAAGATGCCAGTTTGTTAATAGTACTTTTATGCGCCGACAGATGGCATTTTGAGCCACTTGAGTGAAGAGTCTGGTCCGACAGTGAGTTGGCTTGTGAATTTATATTAATTAATCGTCTTTAATCGGCCTTATTTTTCGATTATGTGAGCATTTAAAGTGGTCAGTACAACTTTATAATATTCCGTTCCTTATATTTAAAGTTCATAGACATACTTGTTATTTTAAATAAGATATTAGCAATATAAATGAGTTGCACACAATGTTACACATACGATGCATGTAGAAATGGCCATAACACTGCAACAATTAGGAAATAAGCGTGTGTTGCATCCTCTCTCAAAACTTGCGGGAAGACGCCACATGTTTCAGAAGTAAATGAAATGAACTTTAATTTTTTTCATTTTATAACACTGTATATTATCGTATAAAATATAACTGCAATTAATAATTAGGCTGTGAGGATGACGCAGGGGATCTCCAAAGAACAAGAATGTGCAGGGTTGAAATCGACTACTACTTTAGCCTGCTGTAGACCTTTCTGCAGGAAAATTCGTTTTTAGCAAACTAATTATGAAATAATTGAGCTTTTTTGTTGTTTTTCTATAGTTATTGTTATTTCACATTTAATTTGGCAATGCTTGTCTTATTTTTTTATTTACACTGTGTTGTTTCATCTTACTCCATGACTGGTGGCCTCTTCCCCGTGTATATGAGGAAGATGCCACAATTAAATGAATTTCTTTAACATTAAGTTTCTTATTTATTTTCATATTAAGAAGAGAATTAACTTGTATACGTAACCAATTAAATATTGATAAATAAAGCATATTTTTTCATGGTCCTGTTACTTCAATTTTCAATGTACAAATCGAAAAATCCTTTCCCCCAACTTCCCCTGATTTACATTATTCAAATACGCCCCTAAAAGGCACATTAGACTTATGGGACAATGCACTGAAAAATGAATGTCTTGAGAAAGAGAGAAACATTGGGGCCTAAGGTTTCACAACGAGAGTCTCACGATAAGGAGTAGACCTGCTCGATCCATTCGCATCCCAAGTCTTAGATTTTCGAGAATTGAGTTTCATCAAAATGCTCGCATGCGAAAGCTAACGGTTTTTTTCCTCCAAACTGTGGCTTCAGTTTGACGAGAGTCATAAAGTAAATGTCTTGGCAGACGATAGTAGAATGAAGGCCTCCAAACGATGCACGGGAAAAAGACAAAATTGCTTTTTTCCTGTCATTTGGCATCCCCTTTCCCATTGTTACCTGCCGCTCCATCCGGCCAATGAGCGCTCGACGAACGATCGCGCTTCCTGCCCAACGCCCGTTTCCTTTCCTTCTTCTTGGATTTCTTTTTGTTCTGCTTCTTTTTCTTTTGTTTTCTGGGCATGCGTGATGCCATATGGCAGCGTGTGTGTGTGTAGTAACGCACGGTATTTAATGGGGATGTTTACGAGTTTCGGGAAATTGAAGGGTATAAATCATCTTGGCACTTTTGTCATTTCAAATCGGATTAAATTAATTTTGATGACGGACTTTAAAGTGGCTTTCAATCTTTAACGCTTCACTTATCTTCTATCTATGTTATTATGACATACAGAGAAAGTGATCCTACTAAGGGGGTTTGAATTATTTCTTCGAAATTTCCTAATCCCATAGAAATATAATACCGTGCCTTAGAGATCTGAACATCCCTTAAAAAATTCACCACCCCTCTGTAATTTAGTCTTGAAGAAATTGTTGAAGTCCAATCATCCTTTCCAAAATTATCCCACCTTCCATCCCGTAGTGTGTGTGTGTGGAAATTTGGATAACTCTAGAAACACATAAAATTCTATGACTTAAAAATTTAGATAATAGGTTTCTGAAGCTAGGATATCTCTTCCAAAATTCCTTAACCCTCTAAAATATGTTCATAGTACTGTAATATAGGCGAAAAGGGAGTGACTGTTTATTAACGTCCCACTTAAAGTAACACAAGCGCTACTGGTGACAGACCTTGTAATTTTGAATCTCAGTGAAGTGACGAGGACGACACCTGTGTGCGCTAACACCCCTCTCCGAACTTCCGCACGTCACCAATGGAAAGACATTGAGCCCCAATATATTTAACCCGCATTAATCTCTCACGACGGGTCTTCAGTGACCAGAGGGATTGAACTCATGACAAGCCGACCACGAATCTGTGACCATCACTACTAGGTTACCGCACTAGGTAACCACTAGGTTGCACTAAGGCGAACCAACTTCAAAATTTCTTGAAGTTTTATTTATACTTTAATCAAAACATTGACGGTTTTTTTTTTTTTTGTTTTTTTTTTTTGTCATTAAAATTGTTTGTGAAAAACTAATCTTTGTTTTATGAAATGACGTTTACTTATTTTGGATCTTAAGTCTTATGATGAAAAATAAAATAGTCTACAGCAGTGCTTCTCAATCTTTCAACATTTGTGATCCAGTTTTCAATCATAATTTTCATCGCGTCCCCCTCCATACAATAACAATTTATTGAATTCAGTAACGTACTTTGACGCTAAAGCTGCAATGTATATACTACTTTAGTTTTAAACTGTACAAATTATATATATATATCATGATAAGTATTAAATTTTATATCTAATTCTGTTATGAAAAAGCATTAGTAATTATTAAATTTGTTCTTAAGTTAGTTTTGATAAAGTAATTATATCAAATACATTGATCTGTACTGACACATTTATATTACATCATTGTAAATGTGCATTTTACTTTTTCAGGATGTCAGAATATATTTTGTTTTGCTTCCTTACAGGAAATTAATAATTTTTTTTTAAATCTTTCATTTTCGATATGCTCTCGACCTCCACATAGGGTAATCATCCCCCAAAGGGATGCGTCCCACAGTTTGTGAAGAGCTGGTCTATGGGATTAATATTAAAGGGATTTTTATATATATATTTAAAAAATTTTAATCTTTTAATTATAATTTCTACTCAACCCTCTTTTTCTAAAGAGAAACGAAATTCCTTTCAAAATGTCTCTGCGTTTTAATCGGCATACCCAATAAAATAATGCAGACAATATTTACGAAACCATACATATATTTCATTAAAACATTGTCTGTGATAACCATTTACTTCTTGTGTAGGTTTAACTCCACAGATAAAACACTTATAATAAATAAATAGTACAACAATTTGTGATAAACTTATAACATCATTACTAATTATAAGCATTTTGTATAACATTTTATTCCCACATAATAATCACATGTCAAACAACCTACGTTGATCTATCAAGCTGGTGGAAATAATCAATTCCATTCCATTTTATACATATAATTAATAAATTAATTGATATTATAAATTGGAATTGGACATCTACTTTAATATTCCGGAACATTCCCTGTAGTTTCGCATTCTTTTGCCGCGCCATTAAAGGGTATAAATAAAAATTTTAGTGAAAATTATGCGTACCATACTATTGCAAATATGCATACAATTTTCTAAATCTGATAATTTTTTTAATTTCAGACTTATAATAAGGACTATTAATAAATTAATCTATGAAAACTGTTACTCTAAAATATCTGGAATGTACTTTTTTATTTGTTACCTGAAAATAGTTAATTTAAGAGGGGCTTGATGTTGAAAATTTACAAAAAAAAAAAAGATGCACTAAATGAGTAAACATAAAAAGAAACTGAGAAACTAAAGAAAGTAAAATTTAACGAAACAAAAATTTAAAATATCAAAAATTAATTGCAATTTAAATTTGTACCTAATCAGCAGCTCATTATAATGAAATTATATAATTTTGGTAAAAGAAATTTTAGGTATGTAATTGATAAATTTTTATGAAATTTGTACAATAAAGGATTTTGTTTTTAACTCGAAACATCGATTTTTTTATTGTGATACCCTAAGCGGGATTTAATAAAAAACGAACAATAACACCGGAATATCTGAGCAAAATCAAAGAATAATCAGTGACAGAATATTCCTTTCAATCATATTTGACTTATTTTATTTATTTAGTAATCTGGTCAGATTGCCAGGGATGCCTTTAGACTCTTTGAGACCTAGGGCTCCTATGCAAAAGCAGGCCCTACCTGAGATCCTTAAAGGTGTACAGTATAAAGCATGCATTGTCTTCTCGTTCAAATGGTAATTTGAAACAAATAAACGTGCATGACTCACAATCTTTAGGAATCTAGGCATAAACTGGCTCGACCAATTGCTTGCTTTTCGATTAAAAATAAGTTAGACTAAATAAGTCTAAGTTCGGAAGCTTTCTTACTTAATGGTTGATCAAAACATATAATTTTTTCTCTGCAGTATAATCATATCACGAGTGTTTGTTACTCTGATATCAATAAAAAAGAAGAGAAAAAAAATGTTTCAAATATTTAAGAGTTTTATTTTTAAGCACTATTTTATAAATTGTTTTTCTAATTTTCATTTTACTTAATTGAAATGTAAATCTTTCAATTGATTACTGTTTCTTAGAAGCAGCTAGCATTTTTTAAGGCAAAAGAAAAACCTATTTATTATTGCATAAGATTTTATGAGTTTTATTTTACTCCTAAAGAACTTTAACCAATCAAAATCTTTCTGAAGACCTTTGTTTTAAAGATAAAATTTCTCACGCGCACGCGTAATGTTAACGAAACTTTTTATATATTCTATTGGGTTTGTCTCAACAAAAATGCGCTGCTTTCTTTTAATAAATTACGATTTCTTTTTCCAGCATTTTTCTCTTAAACAGATAACGGAGGAAAAATTTTATTTTATTAAACAATAAAAAATATTTTTCCTTTTCGTTACAAACGGTTGAAGCTAAATATTTAGCATAACGTAACCGAAATTTTATTTTTACACAAGCCTACTTTCCTTAAATTTCAATCAAAATATTATTCAAAAAACAGACAAAAGTTTTCTAACCTTTGAAATTCTAAGAAAACAGGTTTAGGCCGTGATTAGCGTCGATAAGAATTCCATCGCGGGATACGTCTCACACACGCAACTGCATGGAATGATCACGAATTGAAAGCAAATATACTTTAATAAACATTAAATTTAATGATGCATTAAATATAAACACTTCCTCTTCGCATAATATAATTTGCCTTTTTCTTCTTGCTTCGTGTTTTCCGATTGATTTACAAAAGGAAAAGTTTTTTTTCGTTTTTGCATTTTTTTCTCGTTTGTCTTGTACATGCGATTTTTTTTAAAAAATATATACGTATAAAATATTGAAGAAATAAAGATTTTTTTTTTTTTTGAAAAAAATATACAAACCATATAATTGATTAAACTATTTTATGCAAGAAGAACTGAAGTATAAATTATTCTAGGCAATATAGCTGGTCAAATATACTGGTTGTAGTAGCCGAGTGATCATAGTCGTAAATTCGAGGTGGCGTCAAGTCTTAAATTAAATTCACAATCTTAATTAAACTTAAGATCCTTTGTGCAAAAGGATTGATGCTCCTTAAATATGTCAAGGCTCCTACTCACTACGTTGCCATTACGTGAGAGTCTGGAAAGTAGGATGCCACGTGTCATCCTCGTCATTTGACCACAGATCAATTTGTAGCTTAACTTTAAGTTTAAACTTCCTCATTAAATGCATCACTAAACAAAATAGTGTCATCTCAGAATATCTATTTATTTATCTATCCAAAGCCCGTGCTTGGCTTCTTGACCATTTGACGCCTAGCCTCCCAGTACCGACTGACGATGTCATCAGCCGGGTATCAATGAATTCAGTGCGTTGGAGCATGTGGTCGCCATCCATTCTGATACGGCCGCAGAGGGGGCAGGCCTCGTTAGCAGCCACGCCAAGCCAGTGCGGGTATACTCCCAAAAAGTCATGTCCGGTAGTTAGGCGAAAGCGGGCAACAGCCTCGGCCCTCTCCAGGTGCCTCGGATTGGACTAACAGTGGTCAGAGTTTCCCATGGCTTTCCAAAATTCGTTTTTTTGGGTGATGGCAGTATATTTGTCAATGTGTATAGAGATGATGCTCTTTGCTCTTCTGAGGGCCAAGGAAACTTCCGGTTGAGTCTACTCCGCTCCCTGCTTGACTTTTTGGTCGGCTCTCTCAGAAAATCTCATCTGTACTGATTCTTTCCTCCTTGGATTCTCTTAAGTGGGAAAAAAATGATTTTATTTACAATGATATTAAAGGTTAAATGAATTTTGGTAAACAGATGTAATGCATACACAGAGAGCGAACATCAATAGCTGACTAGTTGCCGGGAAAAATATAAACATAACACAATAAACGTTACATCAAAAGTTGAGTAGTTTTTATCCTTCTCCGTAATGCGAATATTGTTTTTGTAATATGTCACCACAAGTGAATTTCTTCATCTAACAGCATAATCGTCAAGATCCAAAAGCAGCTTAAGAGCCTAAAAGTTAAAACATGTCAATAGATTTTGCTTTTGTTCGTGGACACATGGGCGTTTTTGGAAATGAGCGAGCCGATTGACTTGTACAGGCTGTAACCAAGCAAAGAATTGGCATTGCCGTTAATATTTCTAAATCATTTTACAAGAAGATCACGAAAGAAAGAATGGTGAAGTCTTGGAACCAAGAATATCTCATTTCAAATAAAGGGAGCTTTAACAGAGAAATATTTTCCAACCATTAATAAGAGACTGTCATGCCATCATTTTTATACTAATTACAAAATAACCCAATTTCTCACTGTTCAAGATAATTTTAAAAAAGCTACTTGAACAAATTTAATTTAGTTCCTCCATCTTCCTGTGGCTGCAATATTGATGGCGAAGAAAATGTAGAACATGTAATCCTTCTGTGTTCCAAGTATGTCAGAGAGAGAAAGATCTTAAGACTGGCTTTCAAGAGACTTAATATAAATTGGCCTCCGAATTTTCACCAACTTCTTTCCTCCAGAAGTTCTTTTAAAAAGTTCCGTGAATTTGTTATAAATATTTGTAATCCTTCATAACCTCATTTTTTTCTTTCATTTATAATGTGTGATTAATACTTACTTCTGTAAGCCCTTTGGGATACTTTGTAGTGCACAGGGATTTATAATGGGTTTCAATAAAAAAATTTTAAAAATTAAAAAAAGGGTAAGATTCTTGGTCAATAGTTCTCGTGTCTCTTCAAAATGTGACGTTAATAAATAATCAAGTCAATTTAATTGAATTATATGTTTCTTCTTACTCCACTCGATCATCAGTAACACATAATATCGAGTCCCGAAATTTGTCATGGTGAGGATGAGGGCTAGATTAAGTGTGTCGTTACCTGCTTTAAGCACCAAGCAAGTAACACTACGATTTCGCTCTTTCCACTCCAGAGGAAGTACACCCCAGGGTTGTTCGGGGATCCCTCACCCTCTTTCATTACCACCAACCTCTCGAGAGGTGGAAGATGACCTATGAGAGAGCCGAATGTATAGAATGTTCTCATGCCGAATTGCATTATACATTTACAAAAATTCATATCTTCAGGAATCGAACGCAGGCCCTACCAGCGCAAAGGACTGATATTCTATCTAGCTGGAACTTCTAGCTGGTGATTGAATTGTTTATTAGCTTCGTAGCAACTGTAGGACTATGTTCAATGGTGGCCGCTGTAGCCTAGTGATCAGGGTATCGGATCATGCCTGGCTTGTCATGAGTTCGAGCCCAGTACCACTAAAAACCCGCCGTGTAAGGGAGCGATGCAAATTAAATCTGTTGAAAGTTCAAACTTCCACCCGTTGGTGGGGTGTGGTAGTGAGGAAAGGGGGTGCCAGCTTGGGTTTCGTCCAAGTCACTTGACCAGGATTCAAAATTACGAGGTCTGTCACAAAAAGCCCTCGTGTAGCTGAACAGTTTGACGTTAATATTCACTCACTGACTCAGGACTATGTTCAAAGAGCCTTGTAAAATTCAACCACGATTAAACAAGGACAACACCTGAGACGATGTCTAAACCATTAATTGAATTAGCATCTAAAAAAACTGAAATATCAAAATTGGGCCTTCAGCTTTTTTAACGATTTTTAATTCTAGACGGTTTTAGTCATGTTTCCTGGCCGCGGTAGCCGAGTGGTAAGGTATCGCATCGTGGCTGGCCTTGTCACGAGTTCGAGCCCAGTACCACTAAAGACCAGCCTGTGTAGGGGAGCGATGGAAGTTAAATCTGTCGAGAGCTCAAACGTCCGCCCGTTCGCGTGATGTGGTAGTGAGGAGAGGGGGTGCCAGAGTTCAGGTGTTGACCGTGGTTCAGAATTACGTGGTCCGTCGCCGAAAGCCCTCGTGTAGCTGAACAGTGCGACCTAATATTCACTCACTCACTTTTAGTCATGTTTCTATTCAGGATTCATCTCGTGTATCAATGACAGCTTCTGTTCTTTGAATGAAACAGAGCCTCAAATTCTCACGTACGTGGTATGAAGGTTAGAAAATGTGAAATCAGCTCAAGTATGTCCATCCCTCCTGTCCTGTTTAGACAATATTATAAAATTTCCTCCTCAAAAAAAATTTGGGATCAGTCTAATCATTGAGAATCTTAACAGCTTATGAGAACAAATTTAAAAAATACTTGAATGACGTGCTGTAATTCGGAAGTTTAAACTATAAACATTTACTTCGATTTAAAATGAAAATCCTTCTCATAATGGGCTCTAGAATCAAATTTGGATAGAATAGGCTCCATATATTCAACTGACTTTTGTGGGTTACATGTAGTTTGAAAAGAGTAAAGCCAGCTTATCTGTTATCCTCGTCGTTTGACAGAAGCCCAAATTTATGAAGTGCATCACCATTAGCTTTTGTATTGCTTCATAAAGTAATGTAAATTAAAATCAAATCTCAAGGCTGTTTTTGGTTAATGTTAAGAATAGGACCCGCGCGAATTAGGTACATTTTTTCAGATACAAGAGAAATGAAAATTAATATTATATTTTGGCTTCACTATCCCTTAGAGAACAACATATTTTATCATTCTTCACTTTTTTTGACCGAGCTGAGCCATTTTTTCTGGCGTAAAATGTGTTTCGCGTTTTTTCTCCTATACCGTAATGTTAAATGAGCTGTCCTTTCAAGTGTTAAAAAGAGAAAAAAATAATAATTTTCAAGGAATATATATTTTGAAATTTCAGAAATGTGCTATATTGTTAACAGATGTATAAGTCATAATGATGCAAATTTTCATGAAAATTGAGGCCTTTTTTCTGTCTGATAATGTGCTCCACGTTTAGTTCAGGCTCTCGTACTTTTGCCGAAAACAACCTTAAGATGATGATATTTAAATAATTCTTTCCAAAAAGCGACTGTATACCAATTTTACGAAATTCTTCATAAAATTATGTATATTTTACTATTTTTTTACTAATCCGTTTTTTGAATAATTATAACAAATTAACAAATAATTTCTTCTGTAAAGCAGCATGCTAATGTTTTCAATTATGCAGGGAGGACAGGATTCGTCAGGATTTGAGACTCAAAGAACTGCTGCGTTCGAAAAAGACATAAGGAAAAAGAGATAGAGGCGTAAAGTTCTTGAAAGCGCAAATTATATTCTGATTATGGATGAGCAAAATGCGGGGAAAATGATGGTTTTAAATAAAACTCCTGTCACGCAAGTGTCCACCTCGGTCATGGGATCGTGACGGACAGGAGGGTTATTATTCATAATTATCCGCGGAGCGCGCGAGAGATGCCAGTCAAAAAGCACGTGACCAGTGTTGACTGCCAGTGGTGCAATGTAGGCGATTTGGAAGTTAAAACCTTTTTATTCAAAGCAATTTTCTTAAGAAATCACTGCAAATGAATAAATTAAGGAATGATTACTTTGTTTTCTTTACGCGTGGATTCAGGCTGTTTAACATTGTGTAGCTGAATGCTGAACATTAGTGGCGTTCTTTTTTTATACAGCTTATATAATTCTTTCCTAGAGTTATTTTCATCAATGATTAAGTACATTTTAAACTAAGTGCATTTTTGTTTGTGAGTGAATATTAACGTCGCACTCTTCAGCTACACGAGAGCTTTTGGCGACGACCTCGTAATTTTGAACCATGGTCAAGTGACGAGAACGACACCGATGCTGGAACCCCCTCTCCTAACTACCACACCAACGGGAGGAAGTTTAAGCTCTCTACAGATTTAATGTGCATCGTTCCCTTACACGGTGGGTTTTTAGTGGTACTAGGCTCGAACTCATGAAACGCCTGCCGCAATTCGATGCCTTGACCACTAGGCTACCGCGGCCACGCATTTTTGTTGTAGTGATATTTAATTTTTTTTCTTTAATAAATTTGATCTTAAATTAACTTAAATAAAACATTTTAATTCCTGATTAATACATGAGAAAAATATGAAATACTTTTAGATGTAGTATTTTGCTCCATATTCGGAAATCGATTCAAGATTTTATGCGTATTATGTTCTTTCTAATTTGATATGGAAATCTAGAACAAAAAGTATTCAGTATGATTGATTTAATTGCCGTAAAGGACATATTTTGCGAAAATGCGTGAGACTTATTAATTTACTAGCAATGAAGTTTACTGTGTAAATAGTTGTATAAAATGTATACCTGTGATTTTAAATTGATGGAATAAATAAATGACGTAAGTATTGGTTGACAAAAAAGGAGGGGAGGGGGTCAAAAGTAGTAGGAAATGGGAATTACTTCACTTATGTTTGCTCACTTAAGGTAGAAATTCCAGGAGAGAGGAAAGGCTATTGCAGAGCTTCGAGGACATAAATCTTTACTTACCTAAAGAAAAAGCATTAAAGTTAATTCGACATGAAGAAATGATTTTAATGATAATTTATGTGAGGATATAACTGATTAAACAAAGAATTCCACAAAGTAGATCCAAAATCTTTCATTAAGTATTGTAGCGTCGTCTCATTAGATATCAGTTTGCCACCCTTTTCAATTTTTGACACCCTGGGGCGAAACAGATGTTCAGTCGACTCTTGAACAGTTTGACGTTGCTCCTCTCTTTCTTCTCCGAATGGACACCCAGAAGCGAATATATTCTCTAGATGGCAGCGATCTTTAAAAGGGACACATATGGTTGGACTGTTATCCTTTCTTTCATTCCTTCGCACACTTGTATGGAAAGGAATGTCGGTCTTTAATGAGGAAGAAATGCCAAGGAGTGTATTCACAGTGTCGAAGTGACAGGTCGATTTATAGACCCTCCATATGGTTTACGAGGTGGTGAGACGTAGATGATCTCAATCGAGACAGACTTTTGTCCCTGAAGAACCAATAACGGTTAGGATCAAGCAAGAGGGTGCCAGGTGCAGATCTGTGATCTTCGCCAATCAGAAACTTTTGGGGGTGTGAAAGAGATCCTCCCAATGGGCTTAAAGTATCTTTTTGGAAGGTGACCGGGGACTTAAAGGAGACCAACGAAAGAGGCTGTGGGGCAGCCGCACCAGCTATTGGTTTTCTACGATAAGAGAGAGAGAGACCTGCGATAGACTATGTGGGAACTGGACCAGAGATCGGAAAGCTCATAGAATTGTGATCCGGACTTGATATTTTCTCCAGCAAAAGGCTGCTGAGCAGTGAAGGATAGGTACTATAACAATGGTGAAAATTTTCTACTCAAATTTGTAAATAAAATAATATTTTGCCAAATCTATGTGATTCTTCTCGCTACCCAGGAACTAAGCAAACTTGGGGGGTGACAACACTACAGTATCTCAATACTGACTTACCTATATTATTATACAAAATTATATTCATTTTTCAATGATTATATTACATGATAAATTTGACTAAACATGCTCTAAGGAAACAATTAAGTTACTAGGATCCACATAATTTCAAGCGACAAACAAGTGATTATAACCGCAACCCCGGGGTACACAATGGATCTTCCATGATATAAACCGCTCTTAAATACGAATAATGTCTCCAGAATGCCCTAGTGAGTGTTCACAATTTTTGACCCAATTCATTGCCAACCAATACTTTTTTTTATTTTCATTGCCGTTGACGTTACTAAATCATGTGAAAAAAATTAATCTTGGAAATTTTTTCTTTAATAAATACAGATTTACTACACTAAGGGTGTTCTCATGGTCTCCCCTCAAGGATTGTTTTTATTTTTTTGCTGTCATTAGTACATGGGTGGCCAATCCTTGGCACGCGAAGACTTAATAAAATTTTTTAAAACTTTTGGAAAGTTAATAAATAACTGTTGTCTTACAATTTTTTTGAATTGAGGTTGTCTTAGACAAACCCCTTCCTCAAAATTTGGATCAAAATATGTTTGTGAATAAATGATTTCTGCTATGAACATAATAAAATAAATATCACTTAAAACTAGCTGATGTGCACCTATAATAACCTAATTTTGTAGGCATCTGTAAGAAGTAATCCTAATATAGATGACTTGGTACAAAAAGTAGTAATTCAAAAGCCACATTAAGTAAATAATGGAAAGTTTAATAATTATTTTGAATTAAATGACTCAAGTTACTCACTTTTATTTAATATTTATCTTAATTCCATTTGTAAAATGTTTATTAACAATAAAACTTAAGTTGGTACTTTCATTTTATTTATTATACTATTCTTAAATTTCGCCTGAAAATGTGCTATTTGCGCAAAAATCCCATAATAAGCTTATAAGTAACACATTTTTTCCCTTTTACGCATTTGTTTGTAGAAAATGTTGGTAGTGGATTGCATAATTATTTTTATCAAATAGTGTCACTGTTCCCAAAAAGGTTGGTTGCTTTAGAAAATACGAGAGCCGAGTCTTTGAGATTCCTTAGGAATCCTATATTTTCAATCCCTTTATGTTATTCCATCCCTCTTTTTTTCCCTCTTTAATGCATTTTTGAAAAGGGTTTTCTAAAACAGGGGTGTACAACACGCGTCCCACCAGTACGTAAGTTGCGACCCGCCAACTCTTTTTAAAAAAATTTTAAATATCAGGTTTTTAAAGTTTTTTTTATTTTTAAATTTATGTGAGGGGAAATTTATATATATATATATATATATACATACAATGTATTTGCTTGTTACCTGTTCTTGTTTTAAAATAAATCTTTGATAATAGCAATGTCCTTTAGATTAAAATAGATTTATATTTTATCAAATAGTTACATTGGATTTTACTATAATAAATTACTTTTTAAAAAATTTCCGAATTGCATAATGCATATCTTTTACTATGGATGGTACATGATTCTCTGTGTGTGCAACTTTCATTTCTCCTCTTCCTTTTCTGTTTGGAGTGCCCAAAAAGCAAGAGGCAATCAGAGATGTTTTTTAAAGTTTAAAAAAAATTATATATTCAAGATGGTTAAGGTAAAGGACAATGTATACTTAATCAGATGCGAATGACTGCACAATCAAATTTCAACAATGAGTAACGAACAATCAATTCGTTAATTTTCAAGAAAATAGCAACTGTAATATTTTAAACATTATTTGATCATTGAATTATTATATTATATATAAACATTATTACATTATTCATGTCTGCTATGCACGAAAAATAATAAAAACAATATTAATAATTCATTCTGTTTTAAATTTTCACTCCAATAAATGTTTTTTTTTCCGAATCTGATATTAAAGGTACATATTTTAATGTGCGGCCCGCGAGATTATAATGTTTTTCCGAAGTGGCCTGAAAGGTTAATTGGGTTGACACCCCTAAAACATAGGAAAATTGAGTTTTTCGTAAATTTAAATCTAAAATTTTATTTTGGTACAACTTAACGAAACATAGCCACTACATTAAAAATATTAAAACATGAAATGGTTCTTTTCCGAATAAAAAGTAAATGCTGAATGAGTTGTTTAATTTTTTTTTTTTATGAAATATTCAAAGATTTATATAAAAAGAAAAATTTTAAGCCTTTAAAATGTTTCATTTTTTGTACCCTTATTTTCATGCGCATTTAAATTTTCTCAGAAATAATTTCAAAATTTTTAAATCTACGATTCTTGGCATAAGCCTGTAGAAGAAAACTGACTTTATCAATTTATTCGCAGAGAGTGTTCCAATACGCATTTTTCTTTTCTTTTCTTTTTAAGAAAATTATATTCAAAGAGCTCCAGATCGCTTAGGAAGGAGTTTTAGAACTTTTAAATCGCTTGCTTGAGTGAACTAACACCTCAGAAAACCGAGAATGACTACAACTGATAGTCTACCCGACTTAATTTATTAGAAAAAGAACTACATAAGAATAAAAACACTTCAAAATAAAACATATATATATATATGCACACACAAAAAAATCTGAAAGCTAAATAAAACAGAAATTCAAAAAATATATAAGAAAAGAAATATCTTTACAGCAAAAGTAATTAACAATAGTTAGTGCAGGAAATTTAAGTTAAATTTGTAGAAAACCTCAGTGCAACGGTGACGCGCTTGGTTGATTGTTTATTTATGTTGTGTTACGGAACATCATATGTGTTACTGGCTCAAAATGGCAAGATTGTTGCCAAGTTTAAATGCCAAGAACGACGCGGAAGCCAGCACTCCTTGTAATGTCTTAACAGAGTAGTGTTAAGGCCACACAGCTAATTGTTAAAAGACATTTTATTTCTGGATTAAATAATTACCAACTATAATTCAATATTATAATAATAAAGCACACAGCTTTTCACAGGAAAAAGATCAGTTTAAGTATGCCCAGCCGTTGCGCCGCTTTCTCCGAACTTCATAGGTGAATAATAACCACATTTCTTTTTCTATCAAAATTCATTCGTTGTCCTTGAGCACAACTCCGTCCACAAACTCACAAGGTGGTGAACGAAGAGTTCGTGAGTTCATTGAGGTCAAGAAGTAGAGCAATAAAAAAAAATCACTCTCCTTTTCCGAACCGATCCCTTTAAACTCCAGGAGCGGGTCACTTTCACGCCCTTCACCGCCTCTTATTGCCGGGGGTACACATTTGCACCCGGCTGCCCCGACTTCACTCACACTCCATTGGTACGTGCGAACAGTTGGCCGGCCCCTCTGATCTCTCCTCCGACACGGGCTTGTGTCCGACATTTGGAGGCTATAACGCGTCCTGTCATATTTTCGCCGAGTGTGCTTCTGTTACTATCTTTGGTGCAAGTACTCTCTTTAATTTGACTACGTCAATAGGAGAGGGAAAGCTAGCCCAAAGGTCCTCCCAATTGAGTGTTTGGTCTAATAGTTGTCTGTAAGTCAGGAAAGATGTGGAACGGAGTGGCAACTTCAAAGACATTCTCCAAAATAGTTTGCACGTGTTATGCACCCGGTGTAAGGGGCAAACTCCCGTGTCTTTTATGGAGACACAATGTCCCATTGGAACAACTGACCCTACATATATCAATCTTGACATCTATAGATGGGGAAAATTCTACTATTGAGCCAACGTTACACCCTCTTTCCAAATTTCCACACCACGCCGCTTCTGAAGATCCACCACTTAGAAAGAGTGATGTACGTTAAATCTGCCGTGGTTCAAAGGTGTTCTGTTGGCGTGGTTTGATAGTTTGAAAAAGAGATGACAGCTAAGACGTCACTTTTTTCACTTGCCCGTGGTTCAGAAATGCAAGGTCCACCTCAAATTGCCCTCGTGTTGCTTTGCAGTAAAACTTTAATAAAAATATACTCACTTCACACCAGTAGCGCACACAGTTTTCCAGGGGGGAGGTCCAGAGTCGAAAGTTCACCATTCTTATATCATGCTCCTTTTGATTTTGTCAATTTTGGGGAACAAAAAACAATAAAAAACTAATTATTGAATAAATAATTAGTATTAATTAATAAAATTAATCATTAAAAACAAGTATTTAATTAAATTTTACGTATTATATATGTTACCGGCAAAGTATGAAATCCGACATTCTATAGAATGCCTAAAACTAACCGGCAATGTATGAAATGATTCTTATTTCACACATTGCCTAGGCATTCTATAGAATGCCTAAGGAGAAACCGGCAAAGTATGAAATACATCTCCGGTTCGTTTCGAATATTGTGCGCGAGACTTTTAACGCGTACTTCAGGCTCAGAATTTGTCAGTTGCACATTGTGGTTTCGGGAGTGTCAAAATACACAAATTTATTAAAATTATTATTCATTTATTAAAATTATTATTAATTTTTATTAAAATTATTAATTTTTTATTAAAATTATTAATTTTAAATAACATTAGTTAAATAAATTTATTACAATTATTTAAATAAACTTATTAAAATTAGTTAAATAAATTTATTAAAATTAGTTAAATAAATTTATTAAAATTATTAATTCATTATTAAAATTATTATTTATTATTGAAATTTTTATTAATTTTTATTAAAATTAGTTAAATTAATTTATTAAAATTATTTAAATAAACTTGTTAAAATTATTTTAATAAATTTGTTAAACTTAAATAAATTTATTTGAAAAGGATTTTTTAAATATTTTATAAAATTATAAAATAATTAAATTAATAATAGATAAAAAAGACATTTTTTATTATATTAATTATAAAATAATTTATTTAATAACAATATATTTTATAAATTATTTTGTTATATATAATATTTTATTTATAGGATATTTTGTATTTCACATTATAAAACTATTTGTAACTAATTTTTATATAAAATATCATTTAATATTTATTATTTATTTTATTATAAATATTGTTTATTAATATAAAATAAATTTATAAAATTTAATATAAATATTTATATAAATAATTACAGTAATTTTTTTTACTTTATAAAATACAAAATAATTATATAAAATATCATTTAATATTTAATAAACCTTTCGTAAATAAATTTATTTAATTTTAAAAAATAATTAAAAGAATTAAAGAAAAAAAAATTATTGCGTGGAATCGAACCCTAAACTCCGGCATAATAAGCAGACGATTCACCAATCAGGCACCTTTACGTATTTTGAATATTTTTTTTTAATGGCACTCTCTCTCATTATTTTGTCAGAATAACATTTGTATCATTTGGAAATGTACGTCATTTATATAGTAACCTTATTATGACCCTATTTCATACTTTGCCTAAACAGCTTTAGTCATTCTATAGAATGACTAGGCATTCTATACAATGCGTAGGCAAAGTATGAAATAATTCTCTTATTTCATACTTTGCCTGAAAACGTCCGGCATTCTATAGAATGCCTAGGTATTTCATACTTTGCCGGTAACATATACTTAAAATTATAATCAATCAGGAAAAAAATCAAGGGCTTTCCGGAGGGGGCCGGACTCCTAGGACACCCCCTTGTGTGCGCCACTGCTGCACACCAAACTGACGAGTTTCAGCTTCAATAGACTTAACATGCGTGAGAGGTCTTTAAAAACTGTAGGACTCGAACCCGCAGATTGGCAGATATTATGCCATCTTCGAGTTTACAACCATGACCATTCAGCGACGATGGCAATCGGAACCAGTAGATACTCAAGGAGTAAAGAACAGATACCTGCAGAATTAAGATATTAATCGTAATTGAACAGATATTTTTTTTAGATGTATTTTAATAGAAATATTCATTTTTGTATAAATGTGATTGAATTTAATGCCTTTAACGCATTTTAAAACTATGAAACTTATCGTCAAGTTGCTTTAAGGTATCTGACTGGGTTTCTTAGACAATTTTCTAAAATGTGACTTAAATAATTATTTGTTATCTTTTAAGTAAGTATGTTGCAAAACTATAAAAATACAGCAAAAATTTTTTTCAAGATATTAAGAAATTTGAACCAAAGTATTATAAAAATTGCTCTTTTGCGAACAACTCTAAAAACAAAGTACATTACAAAAGCAAATAAAATGTTTGCTTAAGTACAATTCTTTAACTATGCTGTATACTAAAAATAACTCAAGTTTTACAATGCAATTATGAAATGCAGGTGTTCAAAATAAAAAAAAAACCAGAATATTTTTTTAAAAAAATTTTGATACAAAATTACATTAAAAAAGTAACTTAATTGAAAGATTACCTTTTGTTTTTAGCACAAAGCATTTATCATAATATTAAGAACAAACTCAAAAAATTTCATGAGAAATGTTCAATTAGAGATATCACTGTTACCTTGAATCCTTATGTATAAAAATAACATTTTTCAGAAAATGCAAAATAAAGTTTATAATTTCAACAAAACTTTTTACAGATTTAGGAAGGTATTAAAACTCTCCAGTTTGTGTATGTAATGCCTTCCTGAACCTCATACTTCAATTTTTTTCATTTTTGAAAGGCCTTTCTTTTTTTACGAGACAGTTTCTTACCTGGTTTAGAATACCTCGTCGAATCAACGATTCTCGTATCGTCGAGGTACCAAAAATGTCCCTTTATTTCAGACCCTCATTCTATTCCTAACTTTTAAAGTAGAGGTAATAGACCACACACACACAGCAAACCAGAATTAAAAAGTACTATTGTAATATCCCTGCGAAGTGTTTGTAGCTCAACAAAGGTCTCTTTCAGGATTATATTCCACACGACTTTTATTAAAACTTTCACTGAAGCTTTTCCGTAAAGAAATTTTCTTAGGAGATTTTGATCAAATGGATCCATCTTAGTCTTTTTAATAGAATTGTGATAACACCCGGCCTGGGGGTGTCATCCCTTCATCCACGCGACCTAGATTTGTAGGAGGAAAGAATAATTTGCCATAATAAATCTCATTTATTATTGTCTCAATATATTGATCAACACAACACAAGTCCTGCTATAGGGATTAAACCAGGAGTGATGTAGCGTAATTCCAATTCTAAGTAAATAGCGCCTCAAATCCTAATCACTCTCTTTATGAGAAATTATCCTAAGAATCTTTAACTAACTTAAGATTCCTTAACACGCTAAAGTCCGTTCTATAAATACACTTCTATATATCTTACCAGTAGCTCACGGCGATCAGCATCACAGCTTTCTGTCTATTCTACTCTTCTATTATTTATCTTATTCTACTGCTATCTTACTCCTATATTACTCACCCGCGAATGCTAAAGCTCCAATATACATCTATTAACTAAACCTGCATATCACGATTTCTTTGAGAGGATTGGATTGAAATAAGTCAATTCTGGCCCCAAAGATTCCCCAAAAGGATTAGTTTGAAACGCGATAAAGCCCCGTCACAGAATTAATAACTGAATTTGGAAGATCCGTTGATTTTTCATTCAACGTATCTCTAACAAATTTGGCTCTCTGGAAATCTCTTCTTTTTTGGCCCCGCTGATCTTATTTTTGGCATAACTTTAATTTAATAAAACATATCTATAACTATATAAAAGTACTAATAAAAAAGATATATAAAGAGCTCTAATTTTGCTTGAACGCAAATGTTAAAAAGATAGCAACTCATTAATATCAAAACAAACATTGCTATCAATTAACTGTTGCCAATTTGAAAGTGAAATATATCTGTTAAAATATTTATAAAGTGAAATAAAGTTTACTAAACGTGAAAATAATTCATTAAAATATTTTAAAACAATAAAAATCGAATTTTGCGGGTGAAAATCAACCAAAAACTCACACTTCTGGTTTTGGATATAAATGTCCGGTTTCGATTTGGGCTTTACTCCAAACAAAAGCAGCTGTAAATTTTTTCTAATTGACTCAGTGTTAAGCTTCGAAACATATCTTACTTTTACTTTAAACAGGCTACTAAAATAGACCGCAAAATAACTTTTGACGTTTTTGATGAAAATCATAATGTTTAAACCATTCGAATTCCTCAAAAAGTGACGATATAACCAATTAAACTTTTAATTAACTAATCTTTTATTCCTTTCAAGAGATGATGCTTTCATCTATTTCACAATATCTGTTTGCGCATTTAAATACGAAACAGCTAAGCCATTTTTTTTAAAGTTAATTCGTAATTTAGCAACCCTCTTGTTTTGAAATTGCTAATTAATTCACAAAACTAGCTTTCTAATGAAAGCGCAACGCTCTAGTTACCTGCTTAATAACTCCTCCGCCTTGCACCGCTCTACTTCGTGGAATACTAATCGCAGGCGACGGTTTTCTCCTCGCTTATAAAACGAAAAATTACACGTTGTTTTCAAAACAAGGAATGGTTTTTATGATTACTACGAATTAACTCATGTTTAGTATATTTTGCATGACGACGCACAAAATGTAGGTATTTATTAGCTTCCCACTAACGAGATAAAATCATTAAATGATATTGTATTAAATTTTGATTTGTGCACTGACTCTAAATTCTATAACTAAAACCTACTAAAACAAGTCTTTGGCAGACGTTATGTTCTGAAAGTATTTCTCAATGAAATGTTTTAACTTCATCTCCTTCTACAGCCACGCGAAAGCTATTGGAGATAAGTCCCGTGCTTTTGAATCACGTCTAGTGACAGGAATGACACTTGACATAGTGTCCATATACATAGATAAAACTGAAATTATGATGATCGATTTTTGTACTAACGTCACATTCCGAAGCTACTCTAGGTTAGATGCCGACGGACCTCACAATTTTTAAGTAGATGAAATGATATCCTACATCTATCATTTCGCTGGCTGAGTCGTGATATTTGAA
The DNA here is from genome assembly GCA_019973955.1 of Trichonephila inaurata madagascariensis. Classification (NCBI taxonomy): domain Eukaryota; kingdom Metazoa; phylum Arthropoda; class Arachnida; order Araneae; family Nephilidae; genus Trichonephila; species Trichonephila inaurata. The sequence goes on along the minus strand of BMAV01017473.1, from coordinate 30,708 downwards.
TTAAAATATGTCTTTTTCAAAACTAGCGCAACAGAATCAAACAAACAAAAAATATAAAATACATTGTGGTTGTCGTAAAATTTTTCAGATGAATAATTATTTCAATTTCGTAAATGATATGGAAAATATATAAACTTAGCGAAAATTATTGTTATGGCTGTCACAAAAGTTTTCTAAAAATAGGATATTTAAATAACGATATCATCCTTCTAAAGTTGGCACCTAATATCACATTGTGTTTTCTTACGAATTTGTCAAAAACATGATCCCTACAAAGTAATATTTTCAAGCAATTAGTTTCAGAAGTATTTTTCCACAAACATTTTCATTATTTAGGTAAAATAGGATTTTCCAAACCCTCTTTATCCCCCTTGCCGGTTCTATAAGATTTACCGTTTTTGATTAACACGGATGACGTGCCTCTAGGGTAGCGTCTAATATTCCCTTTTCTTCTTATAGGACGTTTTTTGAAGATTGTTTTCTAGAACCTTATACACATGTTTTTCCTTAAATCAATAATTATTTGACACAGCTTGGTTAAATATGCCTTTTGCACTAAGGAATCAATAGAATTTTCTCCATATCATACGATCCATTAAGTTCAACATTATCCTTATTGATATTTTAAAGCCTTGGGGAGTTGGAAACCTCTCTCTATATATATACTGACAATGTTAAATTGGCTGTTTTCGACGTACCTTTTCTCAAAATCTGTTATATATACATGCTTGATATTTTTCATACAATTAAAGTACACCTTTCTCATTATACTAAAATGAGCTTTTAGCTAATTTTGGAATTTTTTAATAATTTATGAAATATTTTATCAAACATTGCGAAATTTGATCCATTTTTCACACAAAAAATTTGCAAGAAATAAATTTTTGAGTTTCTTACGAAAAGCTCATTTCAGTATATATTGACCACCATTATAAATATATCATAAAAAAATGTGCATACCTGTTAACAGTAGTTTCTCAAAAAAGGTACATCGAACATCAAAATTTACATTTTGAGATAAATTGATTTTAATACATACAGTGAGACTTCTAATCGGCTAGGAAATAAAAAAAATAAAAAGCTCAATTTACAATAAAAGATACATATTTTGGTTTATATCAAACGTTCAACTTTTAAGCAAAAACGAAGTACTTTGTTTATATTTTTCGCCATTCAAATGGGCGTGGCCCAGTTTAAATAATTATTTAAAAATAGGTTTTAAGAGCTTTTAATTACCCAAAGTTTAAAGTAAGGTATTTTTGGAAAGGTTAAAATCTACACAATTTGAAATTGTAAAAATCTCAAATTATCAAAAGAATATTAAATTAGTTTTCCAACACCCCTTAAACGCTTTTTCCCTACCTTCTTAAGTACCTCAACGTCTCCAGGAAGGTGGAAAGATTCGACCCACTTTGGGAACTAAAGCTCAAGAGTATCTTTAAAAAATTAAACAGTCATACAAAAACTAGTCTTAAATAAAAGCTCAAGACATAAAAATAAAATACAGTGATTAACATCAGAATAATGAATATCGCACGAAATCTTTCCTTGCTTATATTTTCAACTCAAATAATTTACTTTAGTGTTTTTATCATAGTTAAGATGAAAGACATAATAAAGTCATAATTAAGACAAAAACATATTTTTAAAAAAAATAATGAACCTCATAAAAATATAATTTAAAAAATAGTAATAAATTGGGATTTTATTTCCTTTTTCTTTTAATAGAACAAGTTGCTTATTATTTGTTTAATAGTTATTCACGTTTTACTTTTAAATTGTAGATTAAAATAGATAGCGATCTGTTGAGCTAGACAAAACAAAATTATTTATAAACATTAACTACAATACTGGATTAAATTTTCCCTTCATTATTGATTTATTTTGTGTTAAATTATTTCGTTGCATGTAATCATTTTCTACAAAAATATAAAGCAAACCATTTTTTTTTTGTCCTCTCAATAATTATTAATAATTTTTTAAAATTATTTATTGCAATTTTCAACCAAAGATGCTAATATTTTTGGCATGTATATTTACGTTAAAATAATATTAAACGTGTGAAAAAAATCCAGTATGTACAATAAAGAGAAAAATTGAGAAAAATGTGCGAGACCACTAAAGCAGAAAAATGCATGAGATTTCTTAAAAACATGCATAACTTTTTTCATAAGTTTGCAATTACTTTTAAAAAAATGTTTATTATTTTTTTAATTTTTCCCTTTTGAGAAAAGAGAATATTGTATTAATTTTCTTTGCTTGATACAATTGAGCTCAGAAATTGGATATTATTAGGGGGACAGATTTCAACTTCTTTTGACAAAAACACCTTTATAAAGAAACAGAAATGATAAATAGAAAAACTTAGTATATCCACTGAAAAAGTTTTATTTGCTTCCTATTTTATAGACTCGTAACTTTCTATATAAATAATTTTATCCAGTTATTCACATATCATCCCATAACTACTAATTACGAAAACTAACGGGATTAAAAATATTTTTTTGTATTTAACGAGTTTACAAGAAATAAGAAAAACCACTTTAAAATTATGGAGTGAATTTTGTAACGTGGGGTCATCGAGTAAAAAAAAAAAATGTATATTGTACCAATTTTTTTTTTTTACTATCAGAAATACGTAAGCAAAAATTATGTGTTAATGTAAATTAGTCAAAAATTTAAATAATTCAAGTACTAAAATATAATTGATTTTTTTTTTCACATTAGGATTTCTTTAAAATTTTACCTCTACGGTCTTATTCTGTTTTATCTGTTTTTCTCAGCAAAATGTGTATGGTACTCATGTATTTAATTTAACTAAATAATGTAGAATGCAGAAACTACAATTAAATCTTTTATATTAGAAGAAAACTTAGAATTCAAATGTGATTTATTAAATGCAGTAAATAAGCAGCTTCAGAGCTTTCATAAGTAAGTTATCGTAAATATATGTTTATTCCAAAAGCCAAAAAGAAATTCAGAAAGAAAAGTCAACAATTTCGTACTGAAAATAACTTGAATTCAAACTGCTCCTGTATAAGCTAAAAAAAGCTAAGCAAACATAATTTTAAACTTAGGATGGGGTGGGACTTAAAGTCCAAACTTGTGAGTAATCAAAATTTTGTAAGCGTATAATATTCATAAAATAAAATAGAATTCTTGTAAAATACAATCAATAGTTCCAATTATTAATGAGTTCATGTACTTAAAGTGCGTACAACTAAAAAGATGTTAAGGATTGAAGATGGTTCGTATTTTTCCACTATTCATAGCGACCATTTTTCCATCTTCTCTTGACACTGCAGCATCAGGATGCGCGGGGATAGTGATATGCCCAATGACACAATTGGATTCAGGAGTATCACTACTCCGTCTTTTCAGACGAAATATGGTTCTGTGTGTAACATCATGATGGACATATCCGTGTGGGAGGCACTTAGAAAAACACACATGTCCTGCTGGCATTTGATGTCGTCATACAGGTCATGTAGGCCGTGGTAGTCGAGTGGTATAGGTATCGGATCGTGGCTTGCCTTGTCACGAGTTCGAGCCCAGTACCACTAAAGATCCTCCGTGTAGGGCAGCGATGCACGTTAAATCTGTCGAGAGCGGAAACGTCCTCCCGTTGGTGTGGTGTGGTAGTTAGGAGAGGGGGTGCCAGCTCGGGTGTCGTCCACGTCACTTGACCATGGTTCAAAATTACGTGGTCCGTCGCCAAAAGCCCTCGTGTAGCTGAACAGTGCGACGTTAATATTCAATCAATCAATCAATGCAGGTCATGTATATGGTGTGATAGCACGAGTAGCCTTTGCGTGCACGACATAAATCCTCTTGTTTGCATCATCGGTAATATGAACAGCCGCTGTTATATTTCTAGGATCTTAAAATGGATGGCTATGCTCCGTTTTGAGGTCTTGGAGACGCCATCTTTCACAAAGTTAACGCAAAAATAGAATGCTCCCCGTCGAGTCCTGACCAATCTCGACATAATGGATGTTTGACTTTAGCCGCGACCAACATGTTCCCTACATCTCTGACCCATTGAAAACATCTGGTCAGGGGTTACTAAGAGACTGAGCCGCCATCGCTCTTCAGCATTACGATGGATGAAGTGTGACATAAACTTGAAGCAGGATAGAACTACTTGCCTCTGTATTTGTCATTAAAGCTTGGTTCGACTCAATGCCTAATCCTATTAGAGCCGTTTTAGCTGCTACATCAGGTAGCTGTATGTACTATTTTCTGACCCTGTATACACCTAAATTTCCTACAAATTTAATCGTTTTCTTGTTATTATGCTGTATAAGAGCAACAAGTAGTTTTGTTATTTGCTTTCCTTCTCGGTGTTGCAATTTTAAGGGTCAGTGGTGTATTAACATATGTCCTGTTGTGATTTCTGCTCCTGATACATGCAAAGTTTGGTAAAACAACTTACTATTTTGATACTTGTTTGTTAATCTGTTGTTTCAGATTTACTTAAATTTATTTAGAACATTCAACGTTAATTTAGAATTTTACACTATTTTTAAATGTATTTTATCTTCTAAATTTAGTTTCTGCTCAGTAAGATAGTGAAATAAAGGGAAGGTTTGCACTTGCACAGTGAAACATTGTTCAAGCCTTAGCTTAACATTGCCATGCCTTAGCCTTAAGTCTAAGAGTTTTCGTGCGTATTACTCTGACTATCTTAATTTGTATTTCGCAACATTTCTCACTTGGAATACTGGTGGCCATAGTAGCCAAGAGTACATGATAACAAACTCATGGATGACGAGTCGTAAGTTCAAGTTCAGGCACCACTTAAGTCTCGCCTTGTAGAGGGGTGGATGCATATTCAATCCGTCTTCACTCAAAGTCATCATGCTGGCGAGGAGTGGATATTTGAAGAGGGATGTCAGCTTAGATGTCTCCCTTATCACTTATAAAATTACCTAATTCTTCCACAAAAACAGCCTTCGTGTTGGTTTAGTTTAGTGTTCCTCAACCTTTTTATCGCCGCAGACCCAGCAAAGTTGGATAGTTTTACCGCGGCCCACTGAGGAGGGACTTTTATTGTTTGTATTTTAGATAATTTCGATTTAATAACATTAATTTATTTGTATTTAAACCTGCATTGAAAATAAAATATATATATATATAAGTGATTTAACATTTTAACTCACTGTAACGCTAAATCAACCCCTGAGCTTATTTCTTTGAAACAAGACGGTTAGATCTAGGGGTAATAAGGGATAATGACACCCGAGGTGTGTTTCTTTTACAGTTTATGCCGTTGTTTTGTTTTGGTTGCTGTCTCTCGGCTCCCGGTTAACCTGTTTCATGTATCGTAAGCCCGAGATAAATACACTTCAGAAAAAATGGAAATACAGTCCGACCTATATTTAAAGAAGTTGCTGAATTCCGAAAAAATGTTCGTTATGTGGAAAAAATCGCTAAATAAAGATTCCTCTTTTAATATGCTTTGGAAACCCCATAAAACAAATTTTAAATTCATAAACACTTTATATTATTTTAAGAAAATTTTTTATGTTATTCCTATATTTTTTGTTAATTCATTTCTATTTATTTTATATATATCTTACTCATCAGAAAGAAATCTGTACGGAAAACAAGAAAAAAAAAAAATAGTCCAGAAGTACACTGTATCTGCAATTTTAAAAAATAATTTTATACTAAAATTAATGAATTTTTTAAGAAGACTTTTTCTAATTTTAAGCCCACAAGTAATTTGTAACCTACATTATTTTATAACTAGGAATTTTATAAGCAAGACTACCCATATGCTTCGTTAAATTTAGTTACTGATAAAATCTATTAATTTTATTTGAGTTTTGTGTTTGAAAAATTACTGTAGTATTACTGCTCTGTGTGAGTTAGACACCCAGGAAAACCAGTTCAAGGTCATTGAACACCGTAAAATGTACGAAAAAGAAAATAATTTGAAAAATATCCTGAAACATTTTTAAAGTGAGGAGAAAAAAAGTCGAATCACAAGAAAAAAACGTTCATCGAATAGAAAATACATTTCTTTATTTAGAGTTTATTTTACGAAAAAAAATAGTAAAATATTCTTGGTTCCAGGAAAAGTTCGAAATTTGCAAAATAGGGGTTCGTTATATCGAAGTCCGGCTGTAATTTAACGTTCCTTAGGCGGCCCGGTACCATTTGATCCACGGTCCGGTACCAGTCCACGGATCCACTGCTTTAGAGTGCGACGTAAATCAAAGTTAAATCAAATGACTTCACGTAATTAAGTTAATATGCTAATTTACAGTGAATATTTAACTTAAAGTAAAATATTAAGTAAACCGACACCGAAATAATAAAGGTCGAAGTGTAAGAAAATTTCACCGTAATTCATATTCAAACTTTTGAGCTTAGGGCTAAGACATTTAGAGTTAAACAATATTTCAAGGCAAAAAAAACCTTCATTTTATTTCCTTATGTTACTGTGCGAAAAAAGAGTTGAAAAGGAAGATACAATCAAGAATAGTGTGCAAATTTTTAATAAACGTAATAATAGAATATAATTGTATAAAAATTAGAGTTCCATTATGTCCGACACGCGCGGATTCCAGATGATTCGCGTATTTTTCAGCCCCCGCACTGCAGAAAACGAGGTCACACACGCGAATTTTTCCAATTGATTCCGCATTAAACAAACAAAGACATCTTACGCGATCTTGAACCAATTCCTTCACTTAATCCAAATCATTAACCCTGAGGCGTGTGTACCCAACCATAAGACACAAGGTCAACTTTTTTTTTGCTCTCCTTCTGGACAAGGTACGGTATATACGCAATCCACACTTATTGAAGATACAGAAAAAAAATTGTTTTTTCCCCCAAAATCAGAGACCGCCATCCTTAGAACACTGACCGCTGGATATCCCTCCCTCCCTCTTAGAAAAAGAAGCCAACTAACCAAAGAAGGGGGGGGGGATATGAAGGGAAAAAAAATCTGTCGATTTGGGGGTGGTTTTTGTCTTCTTTTTTTCGTTATCTCATTTCAGCTCTTCCGGTCTTGTTCAAGCATGTTTCCTGCTAACATCCACTAAGGCGTGGACGCACAAATAATAAGGAGTTGTTAGAGTAATATAACGATAAAAAAAAAGATCCGAGACGTGTATAAATATACACGCGGGTCGTTATTACGAAGTGTCGCCAGCTGAAGACGCGAAGTGTTTGGATAAGTGGGGTTTTCATTTGCGTTTGTCCTTTTCCGGTTGTGGTGCGGTGGTTCTTCCTTTATCACTTTTAATTAAATGACGCGGGGGCTATCATTTCTCGGCACATCGGAAATTATTAAGTCGAAAGGAAGTGTTTCTGCAGTAATGTGTATTGTTTTATTCATTTAGGGGTTGTCGTTAATGAAGAAATCTGAAAGTGAATCTGTTTCTTATCTGTTTTTTATCAATTTAGATCAGAGATTTTAATTAAGAGTCTCGGGATCCCTTAAAACTGTTTGTGTTTTGTTAAAGAATAGGACAGAAAACGGAAATATTTTTCTCGGATGGAAATTCGTTCTAACATCAATATTGTATTCTAACTTCTCGCTCTTACAGAGAGCAATGTATGTTTTCTAGTGTAAAATATGTTATACATTTTTCATCTCCTGTACTGTAAGGGATTTTTTTTTCTTTGCATATTACAAGGAAAGTTTGCATAACAATAATAGAGTACTTTTAAATTTTAAAAACGCAATTTTGTAAACAAATGCATGATTTACAATGTTGCGAATATCCATAAAAAAATTTAAGTATTTTTCCTGTCTGAAAATGTGTTTAGAGTTTAGTTCTGACCAGTAGTGGACACAAAAAAATTTTCAAGGGGGGTTCCAGGGTCGAAAGTCCATCATTTTGGTATCATGCTCCAACGACCCGCCCAACATATTCTTTTGATTTTGTCGATTTTCAACAAAAACAATACAAAAATTTCCTACTATTGAATAAATAAGTTAGAATTAATTAATAAAGCACTATTAAGAACAAATACATAATTAAATTTTACGTAATATATATACATAGGATTATAATCAATCAAAAAAAATCAAGGGCTATGGGGGTCTGGACCCCTAGGATACCCCCTTGTGTGCGCCACTGGTTCTGACTCTTGGCGCAATTTATAAGTTGTGGTCTGCCTTTTAGTATTTGACTACGTTCGGAACTGTGGAAAGTTTTAAAAGCGCATAATATAATTCTCATGATATTTAGTGTCACTTAAACACATGTATAAAATTGGCTTAAGGACTTTTTCATTAAAAATTATTTAAATATTGCCTTTGGCAAAAATTAACTTAGAATAACCTTTATCGTGTCGTTCTCCTGTGAAAATTCTTCTATTATAGTAATATTTTGCCTGTATGTAGCTTAGACGTCTGTACAGAGGCCCAACTATGATTTTTGAAAAATTCACATTATTTTCAGAGCTACAGCTGATTGAAATAATTATCGGTGTTTTTTTCTTAAAATTTCTCCCCTCTGTTGTCGTAAAACATGGATAAACCCACTTCTAAATTGTATATTTCAAAAATTCTGGTCGAGCCTCTGTAGAGAGGTCTGAGCTATACTGGCAAAATATTATTATAGTAGAGGCATTTTTCACAAAAGGAGAATATTTGGAAAATGGGTCGTTCTTTGTTCATTTTTTGTCAAAATACTGTACTTAAATAATTTTTTATTGTACTACTATTCCTAAAACAATTTTATGTACATTTTCTAATCTAAGTGACACTAAATATCATAATTATCCATTTATACGCTTTTGCAAATTCACGTTTCCGAACGTAGTCGGATACCTTAAGAAACCTTAGAAAGGAATTTTTAAGCCAATGAAGTGTGCATAACGGAAAAAATTCACACAACTTGTTACATTAAATTTAAAGAACTATTATTCCAATTGTGCATCCTCTCATATAAAGTAGATAACATCTTGCATTTGTCCTCTTTGTGGTGTGCTAACTATTATGATGAATCAAGGACAGAGGAATGGCTGTAAAGTTGGGCTCTTGTTTATCCTGGCTCCATGATGAATGCGTCGAATAAAAGGGTCACTCCTTCTATTAAAATGAGTATAGCGTACGATACAAGTGCAAGTCCTCATGAAAAGTTGCGTTTCTTTAAATAACAATTTATGTTAATTTTCTCCATTCTAATATTTTTAATTTACTGATAAAAACTTGGACATTTTTTCCTTGGTATTATTTTGTTTGATAACAAAGGTTTAATTTTACTTATCATTTACTAAACAAGGAATTTGTGTGTAAAAATATATTCCTCTATCCTTCCTTCCTCAGTGGCACGACAGCCCAGGGTGGGCCTTGGTCTTCTCAAGAAGCCTTTTCCAAGCCAACCTTCTTCCTGCTAGTGTTATCCAGTGCCTAGTTCTCAAAACTAGAAGATCTTTTTCTAGGCCATCAATCCATCTAAGATTTATATCCTTGTTTGGAAAAGATAAATGCAGAGATAACTGTTTCTCTACACTTGACCTGTCCATATTCCCTACTACCTGCCCATATTTCCTAAATTGTGCTCATATTACCTTGCATTAGTCAAATATGGGCAATTGCATAATTTGTCGCAGATCTTCTTTATACATATAGCAACAAAAGTTATAGGTTTGTTCATATACCATTAGAATGTCCGTATTCTAGAGTTTGAAATAACTTAATTTCGGGAAAATGGAAAGTTTTTTAGTGTAGTATGTTTTCAATTAAGTGTTTTGGTGCCCATATATTTGACAACCTTACCCTAAATATAAATATTATATTTATATAATTCACTATACTACATTTATAATGTGCCTTTCCCTGACACATCTGAAAAAAATTGATACAATAAAAACGAGTCAACAAAACATAAGAGAGAATTCCACAAACTGCTTTTGATTTTATTAATATTGGGCAGCAAAAGAATTCTTCAACATTAAGTTGAAAATCTATTATCACATCCTTAGTTTCAGAGTATTAAATACCTTAAGTACCTTGTACTTACCTTAAGGTATCCGACTACGTTCGGAAGCGTGATTTTAAAAAAGCGCATAAATGGATAATTTTCTATGATATTTAGTGTCACTTAGATTAGAATACATGTATAAAATTGTTTTAAGGACATTTTGACAAAAATTTATTTAAATACAATATTTTGGCAAAAAATTAACTGAGAATAATCTTCTTTCAAAACATTTTCCTTTTGTGAAAAATGCTTTTATTATATTAATATTTTGCCTGCATATAGCTCAGACCTCTGTACAGAGGCTCAACTATGATTTTTGAAAAGTTCATATTATTTTCAGAGTTACAACCCATTAAAATAATTATCGGCATTTTTTTCTTAAAATTTCTCCCCTTTGTTGTCGTAAAACATGGATAAACCCAATTTCTGTTGTTATATATATATATTTCAAAAATTTAGTTGAGCCTCTGTACAGAGGTCCGAGCTATATACAGGCGAAATATTCACTACACAGAAGCCTTTTTTCTATAAAAGGAGAGAATATTTGAAAAATGAGTCATTCTAGCGTTCATTTTTTGTCAAAAATAATTGTACTTAAATAATTTATTGTACTACCATTCCTAAAACAATTTTTATGTAACATTTTCTAATCTATGACACTAAATATCATAAATATTATCCATTTATACGCTTTTGCAAAATCAATTGTTCCGAACGTAGTCGGATACCTAAGTAATCAGTCGCTTGCAGAAGGAAAGATGAAAAGAGGAATTTTTTGAATACAAATCCATAAAAATAAGTTTGAAAATTCTATTAGCAGAATATGTTTGCTGCGGAACTTAAAAATTTTTGGAAGGGGTATAATCAATGGTGTTTATTCGCATAAGATGTTAATAAACGAAAAAGCATTTAAATTCAAGCATTAAATCATACTTTTTCTTTTAAGGTATCCGAATACTTTTTTTAATAAAATAAAAATATAGAGGGTTTTTTGAGGGGGAGTTGATTTATTTAGTACATTTTAAGAAAAATTTGCTAAAATTAAGAATAGAAAACAAATTATTGTTACTAAAATGGGAAAAAATGGGTAAAATTTTTTAAATAATTACATAAATAGAGCCCATTCTGTACAAAAAGTTTATGAAGAAATTTTCAATTTTTCCAATTTGATGTCTTTTTGTGGAACTATGAAAGGAGAAAAGATTAACAGTTTGATGTTGAATGCATTCAAAATGATATTACAATGTAAATTGATTACAGTGATGTAATTAATGATTTTGAAATGATCAAAGCTCAAAGAAAACCTTGATTGTACAAGTACAATAATTCCTCAAAGAATAAGAATGTCTAAAAGTAAAAGAGATGATAATCAACAAGTTGAAAACAGTTCGTACAATAACGTATACTCTGCAGTAGCACACACAGGAATTTTTCAAGGGGGGGTCCAGGGTCGAAATTTAACCAATCTTGTATCATGCTCCTTTTGATTTTGACGATTTTCGGGAACAAAACACAGTAAAAAACTAATTATTGAATAAATAATTAGCATTATTTAATAAAATTAATCATTAATAACGAATACTTAGTTAAGTTTTACGTACTACATACTTAGAATTATAATCAATCGGAAAAAAATTAGGGCTTTGGGGGTCCGGACCCCCAAGACCCCTCCCTTGTGCACGCCACTGATACGCTGTAATGTAATTTCAAATGATTGCTTTAACTTACTGTACTAATTCACAAAAGGGTGGGTGGTACGTGATGCCGTAACTTAGAAAAAACAACAGTGGCGAAATCATGCCACTATTCTTTCTTTACGCTACCGGTTGCCAGTGCGGGACACTGCGGGTTCGTAGTTGATGGATAATAGAAAGACTGTCAAAGGAGCAAAAACAAAGAAGAGTAAGAGAGTTAAGGAAAAATCTGTTTCGAACCAAAACTGTCAAGGTAAGAACTGAAGGAGTGGGGTGGGCTCTGGAAAAAGTGGGCCAGGGCGTAACAATTTGAAGTGCCTAGGGAGCCAGGGAGGTTAAAAATACCCCTGTTAATATCGCACTTTGAAAATACATGCTCGCTATTCTTAACGGATCTCTTAATTTTGAATCTCAAGGAAGGGAACTACATCTGAGCTGTGGCATCCCTCTCTCCAAATGTCCTCAACTTACCAAATGGCAGACTTTAAACGTCTCCACAGATTTAACATGCTTCAGCCCCTTTGAAAGTCGTCTCTAGTAACACAACTCAACAGAAGCAATGCCAACCACAAGTTTGTGACCATGACTATTTACCTACAACTGAGCCTCAAAGTTGTTTCGTAGAGTAGTGCAGAGTGAGTGAATATTAACGTCGCACTGTTCAGCTACACGAGGGCTTTTGTCGGCGGACCACGTAATTTTGAACCATGGTCAAGTGACGTGGATGACACCTGATCTGGCAGCCCCTCTCCTATTTACCACACCACACCAATGGAACGACGTTTCAGCTCTCGACAGATTTAACGTGCATTGCTGCCCTACACGGTGAATCTTTAGTGGTACTGGGCTCGAACTCATGACATGCCTACCATGATCCGATACCTTAACCACTGGGCTACCGCAGCCCTAGAGTAGTGTAGAAATTAGAAGAGTGAGGTACTGATTTAGGTGTCATTCCTCTCAATTGCCTGTGATTTCCATGCTTATCGTCAGTGATCCAGGTCGTTCGTATTATTCTAGTAAGAGAGGTTTTAATTCAAATTTACATTTTCTCTGATGGGGCTGCGTATTGGTATTTCTTACCTTTGCAGACCTAGTTCATTCCCCAGGAGCTGGTATCACTTTTTATTTCGGCACCATTTAGGCAATACCAATTGCCGCACGTAATGTTGACACCCAATTTCCTCCCCAGAGGGAGGCACCTGAGCTCTCACGATGCGAAATTGAACTTAAAGATTTAATTTTGCCGAGAGCACCCAAGACAAACGGGCACTTCAAGGGATTTTTTACAAGCCACATAATCATACGACATGGCCGCTGTCGGTTTTCTGCATCATGAAAATCCACCGACTTGGGCAGGGGTCGAACCCACAACCTTGGGGGTGCAGAAGGCCAGCGACAAACCAAGTCGGCCACCCAGTCGGCCAAATTTATTATTTAATCCTAGATGGGTACTTAACTTTACTGACTGTAATTTATGAGGTCCGCCGCCAATAGTCCTCGCGTATATTAGTATGAAATTAATTAACAAAAAAATATTTACAACACGGCTACATGAAAACATTTTACGTTTGTGACGGCTCTATCCGCGTTCTTCTTATTAACAAATCCTCTTGGGGAATGTCTCAGGGGTGTTAATTTTGTCTCAAGAGCTGAAAATATAAACAATTTTCGTTAGATATAATTCTTTTGAAATTAAAAATTAAGTAATTGAATCTTTTGTACACATTATTTATGTGTCATTTGTCTTCAAAAATTGCAAAATATTAGTCATATAATCATGATTTTAAAAATTATAAGCATATGAATATAAGAAACATTTCTTCGATAAATATTAAGCATTTTTCACGTGGCACATGCTCTTTTCTAAAATAGTAGCTTTTGATGTGTAAAACTTTGTATAGAAATATAAAATGCATCATATTCTTTAAATCCTACCTAATTTTAGTATTATATATCTTTTTTATTACAAAATATTTGAAAAATGATTAAATTTTTTTTAAAAATTTTAAAAAAGGACTTTTTTTATTTTTAAAAATATAATTTGCTATTTTATTTATATAAAAATAGCTACGATGTAATAAGAATCAGATTACCTTTACAAATCAACTCATTTCTAGTAATTAGAGTAACTGTTTTAGAAAATACCATGCACAATGTAAAACTTAATTAATATTTCTTACAGAAATGTTTCTTATTTTCATATGCTTATAACTTTTAAAATTATGATTATATTTTAAACATTTTACACTTTTTTTGGAGCCCCATTCTTTTATAAAAAATATGTGAAAGATTTTAATTATTTAATTTTAATTTCAAAGAATTGTATCTTTTTGAAAATTGTTTATGTTTTTGTAGCCCTTGTGACAAAGTTAACATCCCTGAGATCCTTTTTAAAATGAATAAATAAAAACAAAAGACAATTTTGGGGGAATGAATTAGTATTTACTTGTCCCAATGCATCATTTATTATTTATAAAGACTAAATGGATTATTCGGCATTATTGTTTGCTTACTTTATTGTCAACTCTCTCAATTTATATAGTTCCTCTATTAATATCTTTTATGTGTTATACCAGTATTCGACAATGCTTATATCACCCAATCTTTGAATAATCAATTTAGTATTAATATTCTATTCCTAATAATGTATGAAAGATGCGTTTCATTATCAATTACATTATAAATGATAGAATTGATACAATACTGTTTTCAATACTTATTCAACACAAATAATTATGAATTAAGAGGACATGGTACGATTTCAGCAAAAATTTTTAATTTAAGGATTTTCAAAAATTTTTGGGTTGCCTCCTATGTGTGTATACTGTGTAAAACAGATTTTGTGCTCAAAATTTCATAAAAAGTTAGCCATTTAATTTTTTAAGGAAAAAACAAGATTTGCAAAGGGATTTTAAAATGCTACTCCTCTTACAAAAATTTACGTACACGCATGAAATTTGATTTACAAGTACATCCAACTATGTATAACAAAAATTGGTATGGGTTTTGAGATAACACGATTGGTATTTGTACAATACTTCTTTTTATGAATCCTTATAGAAATTCCTTAAAAAATTTGCAAATTCTAACTTTAATTATTTTTAAAAAAATAAGTATTGCTTTGATTAAAAAATGCATACCAACTTTTGTTACATGTACTATTAACAATAGGTAAAAAGAAATGCAAAGCATTAGGCACAATAGAAAAAATGCCTTAGCATTTTAAATGAAGACAAACTAGTTATTTTACCTTTCTGAGATGTCAGTTAAAAGTTTTGATTTGCCATAGGGATGTGAATAAAAATGAATGTAAAATTATCATAATTCTGCGCTTTTTAAGTTTAGTTTTCAGATTTTGTGAGGTTATAGAGAGAGAGAGAGAGAGAAAAGTATATAAAGAGAGAGAACAATTTAGGCTGGAAAAATTTGATTTGATTTTTTGACCGATTTTTGTCAATTGAGTTGTACTGTGTCCTCTTAAGACTTAGAAAACGAATATAGTCATATACTTCCAAATATCACTGTTTTGACAATACATCCGTTTCATATATTATGATGTTTTATCTTTCGAGTCTAAATTCTAAACTTCTTCATACTTTTTGAGTGAATAATTTGCACATCTCAGCTAATTTTAAAACAAAATAATTACCCTTTAGCTGTGAATCGTGTAAAATGTGGTGCTCATTTTGCTCATTCGTTATACAATTCTTCGAAGAAACAAATTGCTTTAGTAACTTAAAAATATGTAGTTATTTTGATGTATTTTGTAATACTGAATTCGTGCTCAGTTAGTTATTAATGACACATCTCCTCTAACTTTTCACAGTAATTATTTTTGTAAGTAAAAATATTAAATTTTAATCTGCTCTGCATAAAAGTATTTTAGTTTAATCACTAGAATATGTATATCCTTATCATTTCAAAAACAAAGTAAAACAAAAAATACACAAATTTTCCTTAATAAATTTCAGCATGTATTGAAAATATGGAAAATAACGCATGCATGACGCCAGTGGCGTAACCTAACAAATTTTTAATTTTTTACCATAGAAATTAATTCTAGGTGCTTTCGTCTATGTATTTTTTGGATGTACCCCTTCCCCCTTTTCATAAGAGAATCTGTATGCACCATTGCGTACCGTAACATATATTGCTAATATTATTACAATCATACATGTTTGACATTAGACTATCAGAAAATTACTGAATCTCTGACATCAATAGGCATTTTTCATATAGGAATCCCTTGAATAATTTAATAAACATACTTAGGACTAATTTTTTTAACGTTGTATTACTATAACGCAGTGATTCTCAAACTCTTAATATTGCGACCCAATATTCAAACACAATTTTCATCGTCCCCCTCCCTCCATAAAAAACCTGTATTGAATTTATAATATATACTTCGAAGCAAAAAATACAATACACTTTAACCCTTTAAACGCCACGGTGAAAATAAAAAAATCTCGTTAAGCCAAAGAGCATAAAAACGCCCCCGGGCGTAAAAGCTTTCCAAAAATGATCGTCTTTGTGCACTGTTATCCATAAAATTATTCCAAAAGGTTTTGGGAATACAAAAAAAAGGGCCCCCTTTGATGATGTTTTGAAAAAAGGACTTACTTATTTTAGAAAGATTTTACTTATTTTTTCCCTTTTTAAAACCCCCAATTCATCGGGATTTTTGCGCCTAGGGGGGGAAAACGGTGGCTTTGGGGGGAAGCAGTCATGTAACTTTAGTTCAACAGTTAAGGAAATAATTTTAAACCGTACAAATTATCAAAAGTGAAAATTTTTGTATATAATTTTTTATATATGACAAGCTTACGGGGGTCATTGGTAATTATTAATGTTGTTCTTAATTTAGTATTGTTAAATTAATTATAAAATACACATTGTGCAATACTGATACATTTTTAAGTGTATTATATCAGTGCAAAAGTGTATTTCATATTCTATTATGCCAGAATGTATTTTATTTGTCTACTGTAAGAAAATTAATAATTTTTTTTTAAAAATAATCTTTTGTTTTCGCGACTTTTCAATGCACTTGCCTCCCTCCCCCTCGTAGAGTTATCATGCCCCACAGTTTGAGAAACACTGCTTTAACGGATATAAAATATTTCATTTTCAATCAGGTTGGAAGAGATCCTACGTAATCATCGAATAACAACATTTAGACTACCCTTGATTTATCTTCTTTTTGCATACGTAAACAAGAAGTTCACACTTCGAAGCTTTTGTTTTGATGACAAAGAGACATGGGAAACAATCATTCATCTCATTTATTTTTCTGTTATCTTACTTTTTTCCCCTTCTTTGAAACCCTACCAAAAAAACGAGTGCGTCTTGATCGTTCATTTCTTGCCTAATTACCCCAACACAAACACCTCAGGTTCCTGAACTTCACCCCCATTCAGTCCCGCAGATCGTTAGCCTTTTCTCAGGGGAGTCGTCCTTTTGGGATCAAGTGAAACGGAGAAGTTCAGTTTCCTTTGTTGTCCGTCCCATGTCCGAGGATGCAGTGGAGCGTGCCGCAAAGACGGGAGTCTACCACCGGAACCACAACAATGGGAACAGGAAGTCTTTTGAAAAAGGCGGGAACAAAGGTAGGCACGCGACGACCACGGGTACGGTTAATTTTGTACCGCGCAAGCCTTATTGGAGGGAAGGCTTATTACTCTTAACACTAGTAGATAATTTTGACCCTCAGGCCACGAAAAGTTTGCTTGGTGGCTGTTGCTTAGTTTTGTTGCATAATAGCACAGCACGAATTTCAACGGTGAATGCTGTCTTTTTTTTTTTTTTGTATTAATTTCCCAGAAGAAATCTTTTGTTTATTTGCATTGGATGTATTTCATATATTTGCGCATATTTTTGGCTCAAAAACACAGGAACGTCTTAAGGCATAAACAAACTAGATACGGGCCCAGGGACTCGTTGCGTTCTCGTATCTGTCTTAATAAGATCATGATCCGCACAATTTTAATGGGGTCAAATATTATTTCCGAACATTTTCTCCGAAAAACAGGGAATTTCAAACTGCCCGTTAAGGTATCCGACTACGTTCGGAACCGTGATTTTGCAAAAGCACATAAATGGAAAACTTTCATGATATTTAGTGTCACTTAGATTAGAATACATGTATAAAATTGTTTTAAGGACATTTTGACAAAAAATTATTTAAATACAATATTTTGGCAAAATTAATTTTTGGGAACAATTTTTTTTCAAAATGTTCTCCTTTTTGAAAAAAATGCTTCTATTATAATAATATTTTGCCTATATATACCCTCGGACCTTTTACAGAGGCTCAACTAGAATTTTCGAAATATATCACTTAGAAGTGGGTTTATTCATATTTTTCGACAACAGAGGGGAGCAATTTTAAGAAAAAAACGCCGATCATTATATATTTCAATTGGTAGTAACTCTGAAAATAATGTGAATTTTTCAAAAGTTCTAGTTGAGCCTCTGTATAGCGGTCTGAGCCAGTGGCGCACACAAGGGGGGGGCCTGGGGTCCGAACCCCCCCGAAGCCCTTGATTTTTTTTTCCGATTGGTTATAATTCTAACTATATAATACGTAAAATTTAATTAAATATTTGTTATTAATGATTAATTTTATTAATTAATGCTAATTATTTATTCAATAATTAGTTTTTTACTGTGTTTTTTTTCCTGAAAATCGACAAAATCAAAAATAGCATGATACAAAGTGGTGAACTTTCAACCTCGCCCCCTTGAAAAATTCCTGTGTGCGCTACTGGTCTGAGCTATATATAGACAAAATATTAGTATAATAGAAGCCTTTTTCACAAACGGAGAACATTTTGAAAAAAAGATTATTCTAAGTTAATTTTATGCCAAAATATTGTATTTATATACATTTTTTTTTTATCAAAGTGTCCTTAAAACAATTTTATCCATGTATTCTAATCTGAGGGACACTAAATATCATGAAAATGATCTATTTATGCGCTTTTTTAAAATCATGGCTCCGAACGTAGTCGGATACCTTAACTGGCAAAAGTGTTAAGACTGTGTTATTATGTGATGACCATTCTCCATGCCTAGGCCTTATACCATAAACAATAATTCAACTCATTTAGTCGAAATGCGGCCATTGGTCGAGCCAGTTTGTGCCTAGGTTCTTAGATATTTGTGAGTCATGCACATTTATTTATTTCAAATGACCGTTTGAACGATTATTTCGTAACACATGCTGTATACTATCTACTTTTAAAGATCTCAGGTAGGGCCTACTTTTGCATAGGGGCTCAGGGCCTCAAAAATCTTCTCTGAGCCCAGTGCCTCAAAGAGTCTTAAGACGTTCCTGTTCAAAACATTGAGAATTTCGTCAAAATCTATTTGATATCTGTCTCTTGATTTTGCTGCATTAAAATGCACCATGACTGGGGTCTCAGGGGTGTTGAATTTTTTGAGGGCTGAAAATAAAAAACCTTTTTTTCAAACAAGTGAAATTTTTAAAATTTTTTTAAATAATTCGAATCTTTTACACATTATTTAAAAAAGGAATGGGGTTCTAAAATGTAAAATGTTTAAAAATATAATCATAATTTTAAAATAATAAGCATAAAAAGTAATAAATTTCCATAAAATTTTTTAACTTTACGTTGCATGCTATTTTCTAAAATAGTAGCTTTAATTACTAACTATAACTGATTTATAAAGTTAAATGTACCTTTTACACTGTAGTATTTTTATATAAATAGAATTATTTTTTTTTAAAAATAAAAAAAATTACATTTTAAAATTTTCTTTAAAAATTTCAATATTTTTAAATTTTTTGAAATACACAAATGATAAAATTTTTCTTAAATGATGTAGAGTTTAAAGAGTTATACTTTTTAAAATTTATAAAAAAGTTTTATACACCAGAGGCTTTTTTTTAAAAATAGGTGCACAAAAAAATTATTAATATTTATTAAAAATTTCTGCTTATAATTTTTTTTAAAATTGTGATTATATTTTAACATTTTTGTACTTTTAACCCAAAACCCCGGGAAATAATGTGTAAAAGGCTCGAATTTTTTAATTTAAATTTAAAAGCATTATGCCTGTTTGGAAAATGTTTAAGTTTTCATTCCTCGAGACAAAATGAACACCCCTGAGACCTCTTAACATACGTTTCTTTGCACACCATTTATGAAATCAATTCTTCACTCTTATTCTTCCTCTTATCATGTGAAATTTTGTGGACAAGTTCAAACTAAAGAATAAAACATACGTTAAAAGTCAGAGACATTACATTTTTTTTATGTTTTACAGCTACCTCCTTTTAGTTTTACTCCCTAATGCAGGGTAGGCAATTGTTTTGGATTGAGGGTCACATTGTGGAAGCGGAGAATACCGGAGGACCGCACCTTTTTAAAATTTTTGCATTCAGAAGCAAACTTTGCATCTCAGAAAAAGTATAAATTGTACCATAAAACTCAATAGAAGTTAAATGAAAAAGTGTCATTTTTATTCAGTTTATTTACTGTGCTAATCTATATGTATAAAAATGGATGTTTGTATATATGAAATCGCATCACTCCAACACCGTTCTACCGATCACTATAAAAGTTGTCATGTATATGTATTTT
Source organism: Trichonephila inaurata madagascariensis (assembly GCA_019973955.1). Lineage (NCBI taxonomy): Eukaryota > Metazoa > Arthropoda > Arachnida > Araneae > Nephilidae > Trichonephila > Trichonephila inaurata. The sequence continues at coordinate 10,449 of BMAV01017473.1, read as the reverse complement.
TTTTTTATTTTTTATTTATTTTATTTATTTATTTATTTATTTGTTTATTTTTGTGGAGAAGCTTTTAGAGCTATTCTCTTTGTTGCAGCTCCTCACCAGGTGGCGTTACAGCATATCTACTTCTGCACCGTTCAATCAATCGCCAAAATGCCAACAAGATCGCCAAAAATGATGCCAACTTGGCTCTACCACCAACATTTCGCTATGTTTCTATTGAATCCTCATTATAATATAAGGAATGACTTTGCTTGCGAATATTACAATTTCAATATAAAATAAATACAACAAAAAGTAATATTATTAACATATTACACACATCCCAATATAAACTATTTAAGCTATTTTACGCGTTCATTACACAAAATGTGAACAATGTATTACTTTTGCTGAGCAGATATCAGCTTAGGAAAGTGTTTTCAAAAATCGACTCAAAAGAAAGTTACGGGGAGTTAGTTATAAATATAAAAAAATACTTTTATCAGCAATTAGATTACAGACGTAAATTTAACAAATATGGGTTTTTGTTCAGCTGAGATTTTGAAAAAGTTTTTTTTTTACTTGAATTCGTGAAATTCAAAAAAACTTTTTTCTTTCAATCTGTATTGTTTAATTTTTTTCAATTCCCCCGGGGAAGGGGGGTATACCAGTATTTTTACATATATGTCATCTATAACTACAAGTGCTTTTTATTTTTAAAAAATAAATTTAATGAGAAAAAAATTCCTTATACACTTTTCGGGACTTTTCCCGTCAGGTTATTGCTTGTTAAAATTTTTAACCAACCCTCAAGTTAAAGTCATCCAACTTATTTTTAATTGTATTCTTGTTGATCTCAGTGCAAGAAAAACTTTGCTTACAAATATATGTCAACCCAAACATAGAAAATATTCTTCGCGGTTCGCACATGGCAAGAGGGCCGCTGTTTGTCCACCCCTGATCTAATAGAATGCCATGAATTAAAAAAAGAGAGACAGACAGATAGAACTTATTTTATCTTAAAGAAAAAACCATCTTCATGATGCCATCTTACCTGTTAACTTCCTGTGGTGTAGTATTAAAACAAAAGTTCAACTGAAATCCGGTACAAATTATGGTGGCAATATGATGAAAATACTTACGGAAAAATGTCTTCTCTATCGTTCTTTGTTAGAAAATTTTATCTTTTTAGTAATTTAATAGTTCGCTAATTTTAATGCAGATTTAGTTTCTTGATATAGTGTGCTTAAAGAAAGCATCTTACTTTGTACTGCTTTTGCTGCAACATATACCATCGCAGTGAAAAAACGTTCAAGTACAATGTGTTACTTTTGTTACAAAGCATTTCTAAACATTCCTAATTGAAAGATGTACCATAGTAGAAAAAATAAGAACATGTTTTAATAATAAATATTGTTTCTATTCCAAGATAACATTTAATGATATATTTAATTAAAATGAAAGGGGAAATGAAAATAAAAGAGCATAAAGATGAAAAAAGTCTACCAAACTACTTAAAACTATAATTCTAAAAAGGCCTCTATATATATATATATATATATATATATATATATATATATATATGGTCTAATTCTCTACAACGAGAGATGAACATTCAGCAATCAAAATAGTAAATATATATATATATATATGATGAATATTGTTTACACAAAATATTGTACGGCTGTTTAAATTGTAAAATGTTTCCGTTGTCATTTATTTTGTCTTAACAGAACACAAGGTCATTTGTACAAATTTTTAATAAAAAATCTTCCCAAAATCGACCCTTTTGTTTATACTACCCAATCTTAACATAAATGATGAGGGGTTTATTTCGATATATTTCATATTTTTTTTAAATTAGGTTCTTATTTCTAATGGTTGGCTGTGCAACGTATCATCATTTATTTTCAAATACATTTTCCGTATTCTCTATTCAGTTTAATTGCTAAAAAATTTAACCTAGCGGGGGTTTTATTTTATTATTATTATTATTTTTACTCTCTATGCCTAGTAATTGTTTTTTTCCTTCAGATAAGTTTGTAGAAACTGAAACATTTTTTTTTTTTTTTTTTTTTGAACATTTTTCGGAAAATAATTCGAAAATGATTAGTTAATTTTTATAGAATTACCTGCATCTTCGAACAATGTCAACTTTTGGGGCACTAAAAAAATTAACTCGAGTATGTTTTTTGATTTGTTATTTTTGGAAGCTTTATTTTTTTGGTGGAAATTTACAAAAGATTATCACATTCGAAATATTTCTTTATAAATCGATTAAGAGCATGTTATACGAATCTATGCTTTTAAATGATTTTGTTCCTTAAGAAACGAAAATTATCGCATCTTTTTTATTTACTTAAAGACTATTCCTTTTACTTCTACTACACATTCGAACTATAATTTTTAGGTGTGTTTCGTATTTTTATTGTCACTACGTTAACCGAGTTGGCATGGTCACGAATTCCTAGTCGATGTTTATCGAGTAATGGGCTTAAGTCCCGATACTGAAGACCCGCCACGTAGATGATCGTTAAACTTGCCAAGGTTCAAAGTTTTCACATTCACTTGGTGTGGAAGTTTGCAGAACGAGATAACAGGTCAGGTGTAATCCTCGTCATTTTAATGTGGTTCAAAATTACGAACCCTCGCGTTATTTGAAAATTGAATTTATGTTGATGTTGTTGTTGACAATCCTTCAGTCTTAAGAAGTCAGACAAGATCTGTTAAGGTATCCGAACACGTTGAAAATGACCAAATTCGATCAAGACAGATATTTTTGTTTTTTTACTGTATTGAATAGATCTGTCTTTTGGCTTTACAAAACATACTTTGTTTTGTTTCTACTCTTTCTAGACGCCAAGTAACAATAATTTTTTTTTAAGATAGAAAAACCGGAAGGGGGTCTTTGATCTACCAGAATTGGGCATTTAAATTGCTCAAAATCTCTCATGGTGAATCTGATAACTCAAAATGTTACATATGTATTTCTATAAAACTTTTTGAACCTGATTATTTATGTTATTTTCTGGAGAATGTACTAAAATATTTCTTATTGTATGAATACTTTTTGAGCTATGGCTTGTTTCTTAAATAATGGTCTCATAAAGAGTGTCACATTTCTTATAATGTTTACTCGATCAGGTCTAAACTTTTCAAATTTTAATAAAACATTAAAATATTAATAAATTTTCTGAATAAATGCATCTAATTTGTTTTAGTAATACTTTACTAATATAAGTTTATTACCTTTTTTTGTAATTGCTTTGAAGTTTTTCAAAAATATTGCTAAAATTTCACTTATAATTGTGATTTTTGTAAAATTTAGGTAATTTATTGTAAATATTGTTGGTTAAATATTAGTATTTATTGGTACTGAGTGTCCTAAAAAAGCATTTCTAATGTTTAAATATGCTATTTTGCTAAAAAGTACTCCGAATGTGTTCGGATTCCTTAAATCATTAACTCTTAAAAAGTCAAGCACAAGAAAGGGATCTGTGTAGATATATTTACTTGTTGGATCCATGTAACGCATTATGTATTCGGGAGAAGCCTGGTGTTCTTGATACTTTGCTTTGCAGAAAATCTTTTTGTTCGTTGATAATGAGAGGTACTTGGCGTGACCACTGGCAAGATGAGAGTGTGTGGTCTGGGATCATCCGTCACATTTGAGTTCTAGGGCCATACCGGGTCTATTACCTGCATACCAATAATGAGTGGGAGGCACCCTCCAAGCCACCAAATTTTGATATTTTTTCAACGATTGTAATCCCAGATTGGTAAGGGCGATGTGGTGGGAGAGATTACAGCACTCTTTTGCTAGTTTGTACGCCATTTCATTGTCATAAAGCTCAACAGGAGATAGGATCCACTAAAATGGATATCATGGTCCAGCGATGTATGCTTCAGTTTGTGTAGGATGATGACACTGGTTTTGTCATCAACAATAAACAATTTGTAAAGGTATTGAAGCGAACTACCGGTATCGGAGAGAATCCAAAGATCACTGTAATTTTTCTTAGATATGTGATGTACCCAGTCTCTTTTCCTAATTGCTAAAAAGGGCCTCCGACAAACGTGAGAAGATTCCGTTCGTTTTCCTAATTGCTGGGAAAAAAGTTTCACAAATGGCTGGTCAAAAATTCTGACCATTTTTTCCACGGGAGTCTGAGAGGTTAAAAGAGACACCGGTACAATGTGCTTTCGGGTTCTCACGGATCTGGGGTGACAGCCAGTCTGCAGGACTGGACTCTTACTATGCGCCCAGATAGACTCCCGCTATTAGCGGCCGACGGACAAGAGATCAAGGGATAGGCAGTGAGTGACCGTGAGAAACGAGAGGTTTAAAAAGGGTGAGCTAGGGAGTAACAAAAACAGACTTTGACTAGAGAGAGCCCAAGAGGCCTCTCGTTAGCGATAAACTTGAGAGTCAGCGATACCTGGGAGTCAGCGAAATAAGCTGGACTTCGAACCGAGGAGATTCGAATCAGCAACTGCATGGTGGAGAGAGAGCCAGCGAGCTCACTCAAACTCGGTGTGGAATTACCGAAAGCGAACTGTGGACCCTTTGGCACATCATATGTATAGTACTTTCCTCTAAAGGATCACTTTATTTAATTATGTTTATGTGAGTGAAAGAAACTCCACATCTGTGGACCCCTTTTGCAATTAAATTGCAATAGAATATTTTTTGATGATTTTAATACTGTGTAATAAATAGTTTAACCCAGAGATGTTTGAAGTGATTACAGATAGAATAACCTGAAGTCCCATATCGATGGCTATTAGGTCATTTCTCTCTGAAAAATAAACAAAAATCCCGATTTCGTTTTTTCAGAGACGATTTTTCCTGGGACGTATCTATATGGACATCGCTATCCGCTTTGTCGGATATTTTACTACTATCAGTATAAGTCTTGATTGCGTTATTGTGGGGAGGATGTTAATGATCTACAATGTTAAGTGCCTAAGAATCATTAGAGGCTCTAATCCTTGTATCAGCAGAAGTTGCAGATTTCCTTCTCCTATATAAACTCGCAACATTTATAAACAAACATAATTACATAATTGCTTTGCAGAAAACATCCTAGTGAAAATTTGTTTATTTTTTATTGATTTTCAAAAGCTGGAATTATAAGTTGATAATATGTTACTCAAGAACTTCACAGATAAGTTTCATTTGTGTTGTATTTTGAGGTATTAAAAATAAAAACAAACTCCTCTATCACAAAACACTTAACATAGATCATTGTAAAACACATCGTCATCGATACTTTTAGCTTGTATAAAATCTGAAAGAACCATCAATTTTTTTTTTAATACCTCTTACAGATTTCTCTTTAAACTATATTTGCAAAAACTGAAAAAAGTAGGAAAATACAACTTTTAAAAAATGAAATTATAACCAGCATCAAATTTAAAAGTGCAGTAAATTTACTATTTAAACGTCTTAGCATTTTTGAATGATTTTTACTCGAAAGTATATGATCATTGGCGCTATACAAATCTTTCAGTACTTTTTAATAAAAAGAACAGTTAAAACTGTTCTGTAGTAATCGCTAAATTTCTCTTATATTTTCGTACACTACTTACTCCTATTCATATAACAATTTTAATTAAAACAAATTCTTGTGCAAATCTTGTTTTCATACTAAAATAGCTTTTGCTTTTATTATCCATAGAAAGAGAAGTTTAGGAAATGTATTATTGTCTAATTATTATTTTGCATAATTTACTAAAAAAAATTGTATACATTAATTTTTTTCAGAACATTTCTAAAATATACAGTTTTATTAAATTGCTCTCTCACATTTAATATTTATCAACATTTAAAATTCCTTTATCAATGTCTACATGAATAATTTAGATTTAGTAATACATATATTTATTGTTTCAAATAATTATAAATATGTTGATATTTCAATACAGACTCTTATAATTTTGGCTCAATGTGTGTCTAAATTCTTCTATTGCTTCAAATAGAATTACGGAAATCAATTCTTGTAAATTGCTTGGAAATAAGCTTTATAAGTTTAATTTCATTTATCGCAGTGATGCATTTGTATGACAAATTCTGTAATCCTCGTTTATCAAAACATTGAACAATTACAATTATTAAAAAGAAATGCATAATCTTGGAAAAAATAATTGTATTTTAATTTCAGATAAAATAAACTTATAAATCTTTCTTTAAGAGCATTTTGTCAAGGTACTGTCAAAATATTTAATTTTTTTTCAGCATAAACAGGATTATGTATAAATCAAGTTTATTTTTAGAAAAATAGAGGAATTCCAGTAACTTTTTCGAATAATATTTAAGTTTTCGTGCCTATCGTAACATCAACTAATAAAAAGTAAAAAACATCTGAAAGAAAAGGAAACAAAATTGAGTAAGAAATTGTAAAATAAATATGTCTTAGGAATATCACATGCTTCAAAAACAAAATTTTATAAAATGCAATAATTTAAATGCATAACTATTTTTAATTCTTGACATTTACGTTTGAAAGATTTTTTTCAAAAAGTGACTCATTGATGTAGCTTTTTATTTTATATATGAAGGCCCACTAAGAATAATCTGGTTAGAAAAATCCGTGGAATGACAAATAGGCCTTATTAATTTATTCATATCTAAAAAATTTGTCAATCGTTTTTTAATGCCATGCTGAAAAATAAACGCCTTCTTAACTTTAAGATAAACATTTATAATATCCAGCTATGTAGACGAAAATGCCAAACTACCTTCTGATTTGTTTAATATATAATTCTAGATTTTTTTTCAAAAAAAATTTCTTGTAGCTTAAGAATAATGACTTTTGTTGAGAGTGAAAAATGTTTTTCACATTATAATTATGATACAGTATTAAGAGTGAAAATTAATTTTACCTCAATTTAAAAAATAAACATGTAATATATTAAGGAAATCAGGAAACATTGAATTATGAATATATATAATTTTTAAGTTCTAAGCACTTTTTTATCCGCTTTTTTGAAATTCTGGTTGGATTTTTTTTTTTTCACTTTTTACAGGACTTACCTTTTGATCTTAGAGTGGTTTTTTTTTAAACAAATATTCAATATGATATATTTATGTTTTTAACTCAATCATAATTTAATAAAAATAAATAAGTAATGAATTTTACGTTCCATATCTATGTTTAAAAATGTATCAAGTCTATGTATTCCAAAGTTTGATCTAATCAAATACAATCTTAAGAAATAATAGAATTTTGGCATATCAGAATCGTATAAACAATTCTGAAGACTTGTAGCTGAGGTTAATGCAGTTCCAAAAGGTTTATCAAATGAAAACTCCAATTTATTGAAATGATTGATCACTGAACATTCATATTGTTACGGATTTTGTGTAATGAACGCCTAAAATTGTGTAAATAAGTTATATCTGTATGTGTAATACGTTATTATTACTTTCTGTTGTATATTTATTTTATTGTAAAATTATAATATTCACAAGCAAGGTCATTCTTTACATTGTAATGGCGATTCAATGGAAACTTGGTGAAATGTTGGCATCATTTTTGGCGACGATATTGGTGACTTGGCGACGCTTTTGGTGAGTTAGTAACCGAAGGTATGCTTCTGGAAATTACTGGAGAAATATAATATCACATGATCTATGACGTAAGCGAATCTTTCTCGGAAGATTCGTGCAAACTATAAATAGGAGTCACTCCTCGAACTGTGTATTGCTTTGACCGTTGAAGAGTCGATTAGCGATTAGTTGCGACTATGGAGCGAGTGCTTCAAATAATCTTAAATATTTCGTATTTGTATTTTTAGACACTGATAGCTGTGTCTGAGCGCTGTAGAAGATGTGAAGATCTTCTGGGATTTATTAAACGAACTCTAGTGCTGTAACCTGTATTACAAGAGTTGTTTTTCTACAATAAGGCCGCGGTTACCGAGTGGTCAAGGTATCGGATCGTGGCTGGCTTTGTCACGAGTTTGAGCCCAGTACCACTAAAGACCCGTCGTGTAGGGAAGCGATGCACGTTAAATTTGTCGAGCTCCAAATAGCCCTTACGTTGGTGTGGTGTTAGTTAGGAGAGGGTTGCCAGCTCAGATGTCCACATCACTTGACCATGGTTCAAAATTACGTGGTCCATCACCAAAAGCCCTCGTATATTTAAACAGGGCGACGTTAATATTCACTCACTCACTCATTAACTTTTCTACAATAAATTTTCATCGCTCCTGAGGAAATGTCTTGTTCTTTGAGAGTGACAGCAAAAAATTCTTGAACTCTGATCTACGTAACAATATATAAATGCAATACTTTTAGTCTTAAGAAACTAGTTTTTAAAAGTGATGGTTAGTATAAATTTGAAAAAAAAAGGAAAAGAATATTTTTTGTACTGATATTACTTTTTATTACTTGTATGCACTAAACCCTTAACAGAGTCTTTGAAAATAACTTAATTGAAAGAGAATTTGAGAGAAATTTTTGTGGGGATCTACTACTTTATTAACCTATCTGCATAATCCAAGAGGAACTACTGTCCGTCATAACATTCTTCAATGAAGATCAGGGAAAATATTTTAGGCCTCGGAAGAGAAACGTCATTTCATTTTTATTTTTAATGGTAACAAATTAAACATTGCATTTTCCTTTCTTATTAATGCATGCAACATATCTAAAAAGCGTTGGTTTCAATCTTCACGTCATAATTTGCAGTAAAATTTTCTTAATCTAGATAAAATCTAAACTATTACTCCCCTTAACATATAATTAAATAATAAACTGCTATTCAAAAGGAGTCAAATAGCAAGCATTACTTTTTTAATTCGGATATATATATTTATATATATATATATATATATATATAGCGAGAGAGTTTTCTATTAATCTCTACTAGAGAGAAAGACAGAAATAATTTGAAAACCATAGATAAAGGACACAAACATATATATCGGAGCTTCAAAATATCTATGTTGCAGTATTATAAACGATGTTGACGTAGAAGCAAGTATTTATAAAAGAATATCATATTGTATTAGCTTAGAAGTACTTCTAAAGAATACGATATTGTATACTTCTAAAGGAGAAGTATGTAACAGTGACGCACACAAAGAGTGTCATAGGGTAAGGACACTCCCTGATTTTTTTTTTCTCGATTGGTTATAACCCTACGTATATATTATGTAAAATTTAATTCTGTATTTGTTATTAATAATTAATTTTATTAGTAATGCTAATATTATTCAATAATTAATTTTGTATTGTTTTGTTCGAAAATCGACAAAATCAAAAGAAATATGTTGGGCGTATATTAGAGCATGATACCAAAATGGTGGACTTTCGACCCTGGACCCCCTTGAAAATTTTTTGTATGCTCTACTGGTATGTAATATTGTATTGCGCAGTATAACACACACAAGACTGTATGGGTCATAGTGTGTTAAAGGACCACAGCAATATACAAGAAAATTTTTAGTGTTTGAAACTAAGATTATAAGGTTAAACAGGTTTACAGGCACCAATCTTCCCTATATTTGTACATCACTGAACTGAAAAATATATTTGTATATATACACTAACACACGAGACGTGTTTCTTAAACGAGTTCCGTTTTGAAAAATGAAATGCTGTGTAGTAGCAATCAAGGTTTCGAGCATGCGTACTACGTATCTTCATCTATCGATACATGGCATTGATTAATTATTATTTGTTTTTGTACTTAGAGAGGCATCACAATGCTATAATAACGTGAATAATGACGCAATCAAGGAAAATTTAAAAAACCCGGATTAATTACAAATCTTAAAATTATAAATAATTTCCATCAAAATGATTCAATGAAAAAAGACTACATTCCCTCTATCCTCCCTCCACCCCCAAAGAAGAAAAATTTAAAAATTGTAAAATTCTTTGTGCGTTGATGAATATAGCACAAATACGTTTTAGAATGGTTTTCACCTTTCATGTAAATGGGATCCATGAAACAAAAAAGAACTGGAATACCTGTTATCCGCTACAAATTCAACCCCGAATTAGTAACTGAAAATACCTCAATTTGGCGACAGTCCCTCTTTGATCTCCGCACAGGTCACGAGCGCGAACAAACAAGAGAATAAAAGAGGCTCATCCCTAAACAATGAAAAACAGTGTATCCATTGCACAAAGGGTTCCCGACGCTGGCGATTTACAGCGCCGTAATGCCCTTTTCATGGCTATCAGCCGGCGACATTGGGATGGAGATAATACCAGAGCGTGCGCGGCACGCGAACGAGCGGTTGTGGCTCGTTTTTTCCTAACAATGCGGTTGCGATTGGTTGAAAAAATTTTAAATGAGAGAAATGATTGGATCAATAAGTACGTATATATAAAAAAGATTTTAAGAAGTTAATTTTTGTTTTTTTAGAAAAAAAAATTTTAATTAAAAAAAAATTTAAATTTTTTAAAAAAAATAATGGGAATTCATTAATAAAGGGGTTTTTTTAATTTTTTTTTTT
>BMAV01017472.1:0-13315 GCA_019973955.1 Trichonephila inaurata madagascariensis | reverse complement strand
AAATAGTTCAAAATAAATATGTTACATATGACAGAATTAAAAATTTAAATGGTAATTAATTTTATTAATTATCTTTAAAAGTATCGTATTGTCATACAAAAAAGTGTATATAAAAAATTTCAGTTCAACGTGTGAAAAAAAAAAAAAAACTTTTTTAAAAACGTGAGAAAACCTTTCAAGTTTTGACAAAGTCTCCCAAATAGTTGCTAAGTCGCCAACGTGGCTGTATTTGTAATTTTTAAATAGTTATTTTTAATAAATTTAAATTTTATTAATTATAATTAAATTTTTGTATTATCATCCAAAATAATCATGTATATAAATTTCAGCTCAATTGAGCCTTTTAAAAAATGCATTTTATTAACGATTGAAAATTCCACCAAGATAAATAAATAATTAAATATATATACAGAGTGTGAGTTAATAGTGTGTGTGTGTAGGAATTGAAAAAGTCTAGGATTAAAAAAACACCACATCCTAAAATTAAAAGTTTGAAAAAAACGATTTAAAGTTTGAAAGGCATAAAACAAAACCTTAATCCCTTTTTAAAGCCAAATTTTTAATATGTTATTTTCTAAATTATGTTATATCAAAACACTACTTCAATTAATTATCACTGAAAACATTTTTTTTTAATTCAAAAAATATATTTTTGCATAATATTGATAGTGTTTGTTACGACGACGGATTATTCAGCCTAATTTCAACAAAATATTTTCGCAAAAGTTTTGAATCACAAAGCATTTATGTACAACATAATTATGATACTAACTTAAGCTAAAAATCACCAGGTTTGTTCATCAAATTGAATTTTTTTTTCGTTTTAAATAGGGAAAATTTAACAAGTTTTAAAATCGATCAGCAAGAATTCAAATACCATAATATAGTACTACTATTGGTTTAATATAAAGTAGCTTAGCACACCATGGAAATATTCAGTTACATCTGCAGTATTTGTATTCAGAATACTGGTATTCGAAAATCTTATTGCAGTACCAGTGAAGGCCTGGTTTTTAGATGAATCATTTTCAGTAGTATTTCATTGAATTCAAATATTGTTTTTCACAGCAACCTGAGAAAGTTTTGGTCGTGACATTTTCTCAAGAGGAAAAAATTAATGAAAAAGCTTCTAAATTTTATAAACTATATTTTTAAAACAAAAATTGGCCTTGAAATCAATCTTAATTAAGTAATTATGTGAACTCAAAACATAATCAAGCGTCAGTGAGTGAATAAATAAGTGAATATTAACGTCGCACTGTTCAGTTACACGAGGGCTTTTTTCGACGGACCTAGTAATTTTGAACCATGGTCAAGTGACGAGGACAACACCGGAGCGAGCATCCCCCTCTCCTAACTACCATACTACATCAATGGAAGGACGTTTGAGCTCTCGACAAATTTCACGTGCATCGCTCCCCTACATGGCGGGTCTTTAGTGGTACTGGGCTCGAACTCGCGCGTGACAAGCCAGCCACGATCCGATACCTTGACCACTATGCTATCGGGGCCACTAAAGCACAATCAAGCAAAAATGACTTTTGTAATGAAAATTGAAAATAACCATTTCGCAATGAAAGAGTTGAATGAGCTCTAAAATGCATATTTTTTTTAATTAATTTAATTTAAGAGTGGAAAAATGTTTTGAAATGAAACCGAAACCAAAACCTAAGCTCAGAAAGCTTCACACACACACACAAATATCTTAAAAATTAATTTGTTATAAGATTTGAAATTTAGTCTTAAGCTGCATAACGATATGGGCCACAAAAAGAAGTACTTTTGAAATTTGTTGGGTACTGTGCAGCCTTAACATTCATTGCCTGCTTTCATATAGGCTATTGAACTACTTAGAAAATACTCTCAAGATGAGTGTCACTATTATAAAACTGAAATTTTTATTTTATTAGCTATGTTTGGTAATGGATAACAAGCATATGGAATCAATAAAAAAAAGGGTTTTACTAAATATTTCTGGGATATTCGCTGATATATGTACACGATGTAATATGCAGTTTGGATGAAAAGAGGTGGCGAATCGTTGAGAACTTGAAGTAGGATATTCTTAAGCACAGATAACAAACGATCTCAGTATGCCATCCTGCGTTATGAGAAACTAGTGTGGTGATTGTTGAATGAGACCGGATACGAAAAGAAAAGATCTGTAAAAGGTCGTTCAGGGCCAAGATAGCTCATGAAAATCGGTTTTTGCTCATTATAGAGAGGAATAACTGGAGTGTTGTAGCTTCTCAGCTACTTCTTAAATTCCTGTTGTCTAAGTTTCACAAAGATTACTGTTTTCAGAAGACTATATGAAATGTGTTCGTTTACAGAAGACCTGTTGTTTGCCTCTCGACCACTTCTGCAAACAAAAGAGACTGTTTAACATGGTGAAGAAACACATCGATGTTAGAGCAAGAATCTGTTTTTCTGAGGCCGTTTTCTTGACTTATGAGACCGGATTAAGTGTAACCACTTGTTCTCAATGTATCCGCTTTGGGAGGGAACCAAGAACCCATTAAGTATCTTTCAACATTAGAGAAGGAGACGATATTTTGAGGGAGGTTTGATGGCAAAGGTTGTTCAATTCGAAAATACTTTTTGTTTTCAATATCCAAATGCTCGTTCTCAATTGTTATGAATTAGTAAATAAAAGTTCTTACCTGTCAGAATGAATAAGGCAAAAGTCAGGCGAACCCGGTTCTAAGACGTACACTTTTTTAACATCAAAGAACAAGACAGACTCTAACACTCCTCGTACATTCATAAGTAGATAAAAGAACAGTGATTACAACGCTGCTGCATTTGAAGACACGACAAAGGTAGACATGTTTAATCTGCGCATAGATTTCCATGTCTTTAACAGAGGCTCTGTGACTAATGTAAAGTGTAGGAATGATGTCTTGAAGCGCTATGTTTGCCTTTTCAAGCACATAGAGCTCAATTTAATATTTCCGACTACCCTAAAATCATGATTTTTAAAAAGAATTGACATACTTTTTATGATTTTATTTTATAGGCCATCTTATTAGCTTTATAAAAATGCAAAGTTTTTTATTTTTCATTCACTGGAACAAAAATTACAAGTGTCTTAGTAAAAACAGATGAGATAACTTTACACAACATGTCAAACTTTAAAATGCGTTTTACTCGAAATGTGTTGTTTTCGAAAAGCTAAACGGGGACAGTGATTGCTCAAGAAGTTTTTAAAATAATTAACTGAAACTTTTTTTGTGTATGTTCTGTATAACTGTAGAAGTGTTTTAACCATCAGATTTATCAATCACTGTTTTATTACAAAATTTACAGATCTTTATATGAATATAATCAGTGTTATTTTAATCAATTTCACATATAACAGCTAAGATAAAGTGCTCTAGTTTTTGTAAAAATTAAAATATCTCTCTTATCCTGAAGGTCACTTCTAAAAGGAATTGCAAAGTAATACATCAAAATTGAAAAATTGAGAATTTGTTCTTTTACTATTTGTACAGAGCGGGCCCCGTTTGCGTAATTTTTTGTCAATTTTTACCCATTTTTTCCCATTTTAGTAGTAATAATTTATTTTTCTCTTTTTAATTTTAACCTTTTTTTCTTAAAATGCACTAAGTAAATCTAAAAACCACAAAAAAATCTCCATATCTCCATTTTTTTAAAAAAAAAAGTCGCTAGTAGTAGGATACCTTAAATGACAAGCTATACCTCCCGACCTTAAATCTATACATCATACTTTTGAGAGGAATTATCCATTATTATTCCCTTCTGGAATTATCCAAGAACTGAAGATAGCGTTGATAGAGGTATCAACTGCCTTAGGGATTCTTATGACTCATTTCTGGCAAGAATTCACTTTGCGAAAGCTATATACTGGATGAGAATAAACACCATATTCCTCATCAACCCATTTTTGTTGCATTTTGTAATTTTTTTTAGACTTTCCTCAGTTGATAAACTGTACACGCGTCAATGCTTATGCATCATTAGTGTTAAATTATATTCTTTTTTTATGTTACATCAAAGTTATGTCTATACGTAATTTCATTGAAGTCTGTTTAATTCTTCAAGAGGTAATCAACCAAAAGGGACAATTCTCTTAATTTTGAATATAATTGTTACTTGTAATGATAATTACATTTTGAACGTCTTCAATAATCATGGGGACATATTTAAACATGAAACACACTTCATAAGAGATATATTACATTTTAACACATTAGGTCAGTGTTTCTCAAACTGTGGGGTGCGCCCCCTTAGGGAGGCGTGATAACCCTACTAGAGGGCGCGAGTACATCGAAAAGTCGAAAACAAAAGATATTTTTTTTAAAAAAAAAATATTAATTTACTGAAAGAAAGCAAAACAAAATACATTCTGACATAATAAAAAATAAAATACACATTTACACTGATATATTACACTTATAAATGCATCAGTACTGCACAATGTGTCTCATAATTAATTTAACTGTACTAAGTTAAGAACAAGTTTAATAATTACTAGTGATCTTATGGGCATGGCATAAAATTATGTACAAAATTTAACTTATCTTGATAATTTGTATTGTTTATTATTGAAGTCATACTGTAGCATTACTTTAAAGTATATTATTATTGAACTCAATACTTTTTTGTGTGTGGAGGGGGGCGAAGATAATTATGATTAAAAATTGGGTCACAAGTATAGAAAGTTTGAGAAGCACTGCATTAGGTGTAATAAGCTATGGTTATAGCAGATTACAACGTAGGAGTCAATCCTAGCTGTAAAGTTGAACCCTGTTGTCCATCAGCATTAGCGAATAACTTTCAGCAAAGTTATTATTTTGTATGTTTATGTTTTTAAGGATGTTATATACTATATATTGTATACATTTTCAGATATAATATGTTGGTGCAAGTGGATTTCGTCATATACTCACATATGGCTACGCAAACGCTCATTAAAGACCAGATTCGATTGGTACGACATGGCAGTGGAACATGATCCTTATAAAGTTGCTTTCCTTCCTCCCCTGAAGAAATCAATCTAGAATCCCCTCTGACCGAATCTCAACTTCTACAGGTAAGAAATAATTGTTGACTTTTATATGAAAATGGTAAATTTATGTTACTTTATATTAAAGACACAATTGAAAAATGTTACAATTGAGGTAGAAGGTTAAAAAAATTTAATTAATATTTTGAAAAATTTCGAGTTATAATTGTAAATTAAACTCTAAGGAAAGAACAATTTAGCAAGTAAAATAGCGAAGTAAAACAAATAAAAACTCAATAGCCTGGTATTTCCTAGATTCATTTATTAGTCAATATTAACTAAACTGATATACAAATGTTTGTTACTTATATATATATATATATATATATATATATATATATATAATTCAATCACACACAGGAATCAATATAAAAAAAAAAATCGAAACTAAATGAATCCTATAACATAAAAATCCCATTTCCGAATAACAATGGCGAATATAGAAAGACAAAATTCTAACGTTTTCAAACAAAATTAAAAAATTTTATAAAATAAAAATATATAAAATATCCAAGTGCAACCTCGGACTTAGGACCAATAAGTGGGGTTAACTAGTTTGATGGCGCCAACCTTCCCCCTATTGCAACTTGGTAAATTAATCTTAAAATATCCAATTCTCAAAAATTTAAAAATTAAAAATTTAAAAATTTAAAAGTTAAAAATTAAATAGTTAAAATTAAACCATTAAACTTGAAAAATTAAACTATTCGCCATCGCATTCTGAAAGATATTATATTAAAATATTAAAATTTTAAACAAATATTAAAATTCTAAAACCAATAATTGCATAATGTAAGTGAACTCTCAAACACCAAAGATGACGCACTCATCCTTAGGTAGAAAAATGTCTAAAATCCGAAAGTTCAAATTAAAAACCAATTATTTTCACAAATGAATAGCGTAAATCATTAAAAACTCACCAAAAGCATTCTATCAATAATTAAATTTCACAAATTTTGAACGATTTTTCTCTCATATTTAATACAATTACCTCTCCTATATTTTGCTCACAACACCCACTAACGCCATGTCAATCCAAATGATTCATAGTCTCACACCAGAGTTCAATCATTTGGTATTAGATGCAAATCATATTGCATGCAAAAAAGTTGCTTGATTGGTCATAAACGTTTGATTGGTCATAAATAATTTTAAAGTGTAGTCGTGTAAATATTGGTCTATGTGTATACTATAATGTATTCTGTGTGTGGAATGCACAAATTCTTCACAGCTGGACCACTAACAAGCTGACTTTTGGACCTAATGTTGTGTGGTGGATTTGTGCATTTATGAGTTTAAAAATATTTTTAAGAAATATTTTTGATCTATGTATTTTCTCAAGAAGTTGATGGGATAATCATTCTGTATGCAACAAAATATAAATTTCTGGATGTTCTTGAATTTATCAATATTGTGTGTAGTTAAATTATTATTTCTCATCAAAAATTTTAAAATTATATTTCTAAATATTGAAATATGTAAGCAGCTATTGAAGTTCGGTATCTTTATGACATTGAAGTTAAATGCTTCCCTTTTATCATAGATATTGCTATATAATTTGTTGTCGATAATATTTAAATCTAAATCTAAAAATTCAACTTTGCTGGAGTTAAAATTTATCTGTATTAATTTTAGGTATTCCGGATAAAAATTAATGTTTGGTTTAAATTCAATGTCGCGACCTATAACAATTAAATCATCTATGTATCTTAATAAGATGCAAGATGGTTCATTTCTTCGATTTGATTCATAGTGGTATATATATATATATATATATTGTCAGGCCTGCAGGTAAAATGAAAAGGGCATCATCTTTATAATAATGTCTTTATTTTGCTTCAATCACTTAAAATCCAACATGGTGGCCCTTTGGCGCGCAACCGAGTAGAACAATAGATAACAATTCGGCGAGGAGTCACCAGCTAAGCCTTTTCGAGAAGGCGTTCTCCTTCGTCAGTGCTCGCTCCACCTTTAAATAGGCTTATTTACCCACAAATCCTTACGCGATGGTAAAGAGTTCGCTCTATTTTCATTTATTACTTACTTAATTTTGAAGCTAAACTTTTCAAACCTTAAAAACACACACACACACACACACACACACACACACACACACACACACACACACACACACACACACACACACACACACACACACACACACACACACACACACACACACACACACACACACACACACACACACACACACACACACACACACACACACACACACACACACACACACACACACACACACACACACACACACACACACACACACACACACACACACACACACACACACACACACACACACACACACACACACACACACACACACACACACACACACACACACACACACACACACACACACACACACACACACACACACACACACACACACACACACACACACACACACACACATATATATATCTTTGTGTGATAAATATATAAATATAAATAACTTTTCTCCCAAATATGCATATATACATAGCGGGAGGGAAGGTAGTATTTTCTTTTACACCCTTGTAACTCCTCTCGGTTGTTGATTTTCGCAGTCAGTGAATTTCTATCCAATAAAAGAGGCATGGCTGCCAAATATCAAGTCTATTGTTCTAATAGTTCAAAAATGGGAATTTTTATAACGCTCTCCTCAGCTCCCCTACTCACGCCTTTGGTAGTCGATTTCCGTAAAATCCATTCTTAGTTGATATCTACTTAACAAAAGAAATATATCTGCCAAATTTTAAGGTTGCAAGACAAATAGTTCTGTAGATTGGATTATTAGAAAAAAATCAGTCTGATACATTACATTTTCTAGTCTTCATAGTTGTCACAACCAATATATTTCTGTTTATCACATATTTGTGCATGATGAAATCAATAAATGGTATGAAGAATAAATTCACAGCCGTCACGATAATTATTCTTTCTCTGGAAAAATAAAAATGCAGCTAAACCACAAAATTTGACTTAATTTTTATAAATCTTACATGCACTCTTTCTTAATCATTTACAATTGATCTTTCTAATATATATCCTGACTTCTGCTCGAATTTATTTATCAAATTATTTAATAATGAACTAATTTAGAAAATAAATTAGCCTTAAACAATAAACGAATCAATTGGAAATAATTCAGCCCAAACGGCACTGTCTTGGAATATCGCAACACATCAGAAATGATATACTGCACACTACCACAGCTCAGTCCCAGCTCTGACAAGATTTCTCAGAGTTACCCGTCTATCATTTTGAATCATTTTTCCAATTCGTGCCGTGATGATTTCTGTCATTGAAGAACTTGGCCGGCCGCTCCCTGTAATATTGTGGCTTCCAACATCCTGTCTGCCTGATTGAAAAGAGTGACACAATTTCGCTACATGTTGTCTGCTCATTACAGATGCGGACGCATTCTTCGCTCATAAAAATCGTATCACGGCTAGCACTTCCAAACGATACCAATTTCCTACGAGTCTTGCCATTTCAGTCGTCCTGAACCATCTGGGAACTTTTAGTACCTACCCGCAAATCTGCTGTATGACAAGTAGCGCTATTTGTCTCCACTTTGGGGAAATAAAATTTCTCCACAATATGTAGTTTTCGGCTGAGGCTTGTAACTTTTTTCACTGACAAATTAGCAACGCAATTTGATTTGCTGCGTTTATTAAATCCATTTCTTTTTTTCAGTCAGCTGATGAAGTATTCTATGGAGTAAATTTCCCAAATCAGATACATAATCGCTCGAATAGCCAGAGGAACGAATGGAGGCGGAGGTTTGGTTTTTACCTCAAGTTGTCAATGGAAAGTTTATCAACTGCAAGAAACATCCGGTTTACAAGCAAACATCCAGTGGATAAAAGAACTTTTTCTTGTGGGGTTTTACAGATTCACTATTGTCTCCCATGAGAAGATGGAGAATATTCTTCAATGGACTCCTTGGGTTTTGTACATCATGCAAAGTTTTGATTTAAACTTTGAGTAAATTTAAGAAAACTAGTGCAGGATCGTGCAAATATTAAGCGTAAATATTCCAAGAATGTAAAAGAAAAAATTAAAGGTTAATTACAGGTATAGAGATTTTATGGTATTGTGTGACTTCCATTTAAGTTCTTTTAGAAAGGGAAAAAAGTTTACTGAGAAATTATCCAAAACGTGGCTTTTTGTAAGTTACTTTTTAATTCCATTTCAGTTTCTGACTCAATTATTGGCCCAATCAATCAGCGATCTATCCTCCTTTAAAAAAAAGATCTTTCCTTTCTAGTTATCCTGATCCTAGAAATTCCTTAATTAATTTACAGATTCCTAGATTTCCTTGATAAAATCGTTTAACACGAAACAGAGGGGAATGAAATATTTTTTATTTTTCATTATAAGAATTTTTGTTAAAAGGGATCGATTTCGGAACCGTGATTTTAAAAGCGCATAAATGGATAATTTTCATGATATTGAGTGTCACTTAGATTAAAAAAAATGTATAAAATTGTTTTAAAAGGACATTTTGAAAAAATTATTTAAATAAATATTTCGGCAAAAATTTAAATTAGAATAATCTTTTATTCAAAAAGTTCTCCTTTTGAAAATGCTTTATTATTAATATTTTTCCTGTAAACTCAGACCTCTGACAGAGGCTCAATGTGATCTTTTGAAAAATTCATATTATTTTCAGAGTTACAACCAATTAAATAATTATTGTTCGTTTTTTCTAAAATTTTCTCCCCCTGTTTGTCGTAAAACATGGATAAACCCACTTCTAAGTTATATGTTTCAAAAATTCTAGTTGAGCCTCTGTACAGAGGTCTGATCTATATACAGGCAAAATATTATTATAATAGAAGCATTTTTCACGGAGAATATTTTGAAAATGGGTCATTCTATGTTCATTTTTTGTCAAAATAGTGTACTTAAATAATTTTTTATTGTAATACTATTCTTAAAACAATTTTATGAACATTTTCCAATCTAAGTGACACTAAATATCATAAATATTATCCATTTATACGCTTTTGCAAAATCACGGTTCCGAACGTAGTCGGATACCTTAAAGGATATTGGAAAAAAACACACCATATATTCAACAAAATTAAGTTCTTTAGAGTAAATTTTATTTACATAAATTTGTGTATATTCATGTATTTAATAAAAACTGTTCAAACATTTGTGTAATTTGCTCTCTTTTTTTAATTATTGTTGATAAAGTAGAGTTAGCAATATCAAAACTTTTACAGATTTCCACTTTTATCTTACTTTTATTTTACCACAACCTTAACAAGCTCCACCTTCATTTTAAACAAAATTTCATTTTGCTTTCCCCATGAGCTGTTTGCCAATGAGTTTTCAAAAAAAATTCTTCTAAATTAGAAACAATTATGGGAACAAAACTCACTGATTTTTACTTACACTGCGATGTACGCGTTACTGAATTTCAAAGCTAACTGTTGAGAGATGAGATGTTTTCGTGTGGCGAGGGTATTTCAAAGACATGTTAGTCTCCATTCTGTGCAAAATGTGAAGCGACCTCTCTTCATTTCACTCCACTCTTAAATTTAACCAGCACGGCTGGTGTTTTCTGTATTTGGCTCATTTCCAGAATTGAAATCTTTTCGTGTTAAGCGATCTTCGTTTCGTGTTAAGAGAAAAAAATGCATGAAAAAGAACAGCAGTTTCCAATATTTTGTCTTAAACGTTCTCGCGTTAAACGTATTTCACTGTATTAACCATAATGTTGCTTCAGAGCACATGTTCTTTTGCGATTGCCACCTATTTTGTGTGTAAGGCATACAATTTTTAACAATCTTCTTTTTTTATTTACAATAAATTTTCTCTTTAATGTTTTTCACACAAATAGTAACTAGTGATACATTACTGCATTTGGCCTTCATCTATTATTAAATGCTGTAGTAAAATGGACAAAAATTACCTGCTAACGTGAGGGATGTGCCTGGTATCACAATGATACTTATTGCTAAATTGTTCCTCCTGTGGAATTGAAGTCCAAACAGTAAGCACAAATCATTGTAAGTACCTACATTCTGGCTAAAAAGTGCTCAGCTACAAGAATTGTGCAATAATTAGAGAACTATTGTGTGTGTGGAATCTACTATCACTACCATTCGTTTCATAACCGGCCATGTCTTCCTGAAAATCTTTAGCTCCTACTGTTGGGAAATACTGCCCACTTTGAGATCCTATGATTTAGAGAGAAGTTTATGATAATCAATTAATTTGCAACAAACAACCAACGAACTAAATCACGCTAAAATAATTTTTACGACTAATAATTGTAACGAAGAAATAAAAATTTTATTACCCTAAGAACTAAGTAATTTAACTTGGCTTTTGCCCTTTTCACGAAATAAAAGCTTTCTTAGTGTGATATCTCCCTTATTACAGATTACTTATGGTGAATATTTAGCCTTAATCCCTTGGGTACCAGACTTCACTATCTAAGGGCACGCGCAAATCCGATATTTCTGGGGATAATGACCTTGACATTACGACGCACACATTTCATTTTTCCTTTTGACCCTAGCTACGGCGCACGTTCATTCGTGTTTCGTTTCGTTTTCTTAAGTTCGTATATCTATTTTTGTCATTTATTTTAAATTTTTCTTGACAATATGGCATCGTCGTTGGGGGCATTTTAAGGCATGGGCCGACTGGGCTTGGGCCTCGTCTTATTCAAGACTCGGCCTATTTATCCAAATAAACTTAATTGTTAAGAGTTATTCCTGGTATATTCTTTGAGAAGTCAAGAAATCATACGACTTAATCAAGTTTGCATAATTTAAGCTTGATAGGTATTGAAACGAAATATTAACAGTTGACTTTAAAGACATTATGAAGCGTTTTGCTTATTTAAAATGTAAAAAACAAATTTTCTAATATACGTTCATTCTATTATGAATCACATTTTGTGAGCTTAACGTGCATGTGCACTAAATTCGATAAAAATACCGTACGTAGGGCTTATTTTTGTGCAGAAGCCTGGGACCTCAAGAAGTCTTAAGTTATCGCTGTGTGCAATGCTATTTCAATTTTTCTTTTATATGTAAGAAAATATTTATTGAAATGCACTTATTTTTTTTTCTTTGAGGAATGAGTTTTTATTTAATTTCTTTGTTTATAAGCTCAGATAAACAATGATGTTTACGATAGGTATAATCATATTATTAATTTTTTTTCTTTCATCTTGAATAGGGAAACAAGTGACGAAAATCCAACTTCAGAAAAAATGGTACATGTAAAATTAGCTGTTATGTAAGTACTATATTTTTGGGCATTATTTTTATTCTAAAGAAGAGACAACTCTTTAAAACTTAATCACACGAACAACGGAATAATTTCTCTAATGAAAAATAAACTCACATAAAAATAATTAAATTTTGAATATTTAATTTTATTTATTTGCAGTTGAAAATTCTATGTGTGTGTCTATTACTTCTTCTGAAAAATTAAAATTTAGCAAGATTTGTAAATACATTACACTCGAATGAAACACAATACTTGAATTATATGTATGTAATAATTCACGTTAATTTTCTTTTGAGGACATTTTAATTTGAAATGGTCCTAAGACTTCCAGGACTTCACGTAAATTAACAGTTATTTTACCCTCCTAATGGGATTTAACCGTAATTTTACAACTTCAAAATTTTATTCTTAGCGTTTTTTGATTAGTGATTGTGAAATGTACCTCGTTCGATATCTGTTAACCAATCAGAGGAGCTTTTCACGGTCAAATGATTTTTGGAACTTCCGGTTGGTGCTTTGTATATAAACCAAAATTTTATGGAAAATTCACGCCGCTTATTGTAAACTCTATGTAACTGCATGCTTGAGTCATCTGTCTTTTGCTTTTGTGTGTATCATTTTTGATGTTAAATGACTACGTATCAATAAAAAAGGATTGCTATTCAACAAAATGTTACCTCATTAATCCAAAATCTTCTTCTATATTCACAATATAGTAAACCCAAGATAATCTTCTTTGCGAAATGATCAATAATTAATTATTATTAGAAGTTATACCACTCGGTAAATCATTATATATATATATACATAAACTTTGGATGTGGGCTATTACCTGAATATGTGTGTTGGAATGGTGTGGAAATGTGAAGAGTAGGGTTTGGTTTAAGTCAATTATTATCCTCGTCACTTGATCGATATTCAAAATTTTAAATCCTAGATAGCTTTAAGGGGTGATGCTTATAAAAAAAATAAATAACTATTATTAAATGTGAATTTGGTGTTGATCTTGCGATTAAGGAAAAA
>BMAV01017471.1:76018-107458 GCA_019973955.1 Trichonephila inaurata madagascariensis | reverse complement strand
GCAAATTCCGCTCGAGAATATCCTGAGCAGAGACTACAAAGATTAGAAAATGAACACTTACAACGCTCAATCCAAGTAAGCATTATTTCCAAGGAAGAATTCGAAAAAAAGTTTCCAGAATTAGTAGAGTGTTTAAATGCAGAGGAGCTTCAGGACATTTTGGACTGTATTTTTGAAAAAATGTTCTAGTAATAATTATGATGCTAGACACAATAATATCTCCTGTTATTAAAGCATCGGTGATTATAAATAAAGACTTAGATTTAACAAAGTTCAAAAACAAAGATAGATCTCAACTTGGTAAGTATAAATTTCCTGTAAAAGTTAGCAATACTATTGCTGTAAATGAAATATTACATGAACTGGCTCTCAGAGTAGAAATGAAAAGCTCCCATGATTTTCCTACAGCATTTGGTTTTATTGTTAATCTTTTAAAAATTATGTTTCAGATTTAGATGATGATAAAAATTGCCCCCCATTTCTTAATTGACAACTCAAGTTTTTTTAACTAGTAATAAGTTTTTCTTTTTAGATATTCCTCTAAAATGATGGGTGTTTTTTTTTGCATATTACAATCTATATCTCTTCATGCCTATAAATTTTTAAGAAATTCAGGATATCTCAATATTCCCCATCCCAGAACTTTGCGCAAAATTTGTACATCTTTAAAAACTAACCCTCAGAGAGAACAATCAAATGAAAACTTTCTAGCATACATGAAAAAAAAAAGGTAAATATCCTAAAATCTGTTGACAAAACTGTCATACTGATGCTTGACGAAATCCATTTAAAGCCATATTTAGATTTTAAAGGGGGTAATATTCTAGGGAAGGCATATAACATTGAACAAGCTGCTACTTCAGCATATGTGTTCTTGATTCAAAGTCTTCTTTCTCCTCTTAAAGAAGTAGTTCATATAATGCCAATGAAAAAAGTCGATGGAGAAAAATTGTTTGCTGTTGTTAAAAAAACTATAGTAGAACTTGATGGTATAGGATTCAAAGTTATAGGTGTATAGTTTTTGACAATAATTCTATAAATCGAAAAGCACAAAATACAATCCTCCCAAATTGAGCATTGTATATCCACATCCTTCTGATTCTTCCAATTCTTTATTTTTTGTTATTGATTCAGTGCACATTTTTAAATGCATTCGTAACAATTGGATTAATCAAAAACATGCAGGTCAATGTTTTTATTTTCCAGATTTTGAAGTTTCCATTATTAAAAGCAAATTTCTCTACACTTAAACAACTATATGTGACATAGAAAGTAATAATTTAGTAAAGCTTGCTTATGGTTTAACTTTGAAGGCTTTATGTCCTATAAATCTTGAAAAACAAAATGTGAAACTTGTGCTTAAGATGTGACGTCTAACGCGTCCTTTCTCTAACATAACCTCTGTGTTCTTTGACGGCCACGATTAATGGCAAATCTTTTCCAACACAAATCCAAGAAGTGAAACGAAGGATAGATGCAAATAAGATAACCTTTAAAAGGACAGAAGTTTTAGTAAGCGCGATGGCAATTTAGAAAGTTCAGTTCAGAAAGATAGAAGTGTAAATTGACGGCTTACCTAAGAATCACGAAATCTCCATTCATTCAAGGTACATACCATTGTACGCGAGCCTAGATGAATATCTGAAGTGGATTGGACCGTTGCTTAGTTTTCCCAAGGTAGGAAGATTACATTCAAATCGAATATATTTTAGGATTGAGGTAGGCGGATTAATATAATTATATAGATAAGTGATCCAATTGCGCGATCTGTGTTAACTACGGCTACGTGTTTTGGTTTTTTTCTCACTTAATATAAGTTTTTTTTCGATATATAAGTAATTTAAGTTAAACTCTTAATAAAAATCATATTAAGAATTCTAAAATGTCTCATCATTTCGAGAATCCCCCACCTCTAACTTACGCGCTGAAACCCCCCGATATGGTCGACAAGATCGGGCCATATCCAAAAACTTGAACCGATTTTAATTTATATGACTCTGGGTTAGGTAATGCAGGCGGGTTTGGTATTTTACCGAAATGTGCTTTTCAGGTCGAGAATGTGAACGAATTTCTATAGAGGCCATGAAAAATCATAAATTACTAGAAATTCCTAGTGACTTAGCATGTGCTTATTTGAAGGTCACCTCGGGGGAAGGGCTCAAGATTGGTATCTAATATTCGGATCAGTGTTAGTGCAGGATACCGCCACGGATTTCGCGCAGCTAAAGGCAAAGTTAGCAACTTTCCCGCAATAAAAAATAAGAAGAGTTAGAAGCGAGGGTTTTTGCGTCCCAGCAGGGAAGAAATCAGGAAGCAAGAGATTCTTTTTCGATTTACCAAAATTCACAGAATCTAGAACTAGGGATGTCGCAGGCGGTTTTGGTTGATCACATTTTGTTAGACTCAAACCCACAAGTCCAGGATATGTGGAAGTCCGGAATCCGCAGAACACGGTACAACTTTTAGAAGCTAAATTTGAAGAGAGGTATTCTTACAAATTAAAAAAGGGTTTGCAGAATAGTGATAATGTGGAAAGACGGAGTCAAAACGCGCATAGGATGTCTAATTTTGATGATAATCGCAGAAACTGGAGAAATTCTGAAGTTGGGCGTAGACCAAATAATGGCAGAAATGATTCTAGAGGTACTTATGAGAATGGCCGTCAAAGTAATAAGTGGTTCGAGAGTAGGAGTAGATTTCAGAATGATGATCAGAGATTTAACAAAAGGGGATACCAATTTCGAAAAGAAGATCGAAATGATAATTTTAATAGAGGGGACCGCAGAAATAGGGGTTCGAGTGAGAATTTCTGTCGAGGCGATAGGATGCAAGGGGGACGATTGAATGTTTTGAAAGTTAATAAAGTTCAAAATAATCAAAAGAAATCCGCAGTGGATATACCAATTAAACTTTCTCCGATATGTATATCACCCGTGGAACTTCCCTACCTTCCTATTTTATTAAATAACACATTTTTGAAAGCGCTATGGGATACCGGAGCAGGGAAATCATTTATATCGGAAGAAATATATAAAAAGTATTTTTTTTTATAAACAAGTAAAAAAATTGCGAGCTCAGGTGATCACAGCACAGGGAGCAAAATGTCAAAATATAGGAATTGTAGAATTGAATATTCGTATCAGGAAATTCGAAAAACCTTGCTTGTTTCATGTGTTGACGGATTTGGAATACCCATGTATTCTTGGAGTTGATTTCATAAGTGGACCAAAGATTGTTTTAGACTTTGATCGAAAATCGTTGAAGATTCCGGATTCGCAGATAGAGAGGGTGGTTGAAACAGTGGAAGATGAAAATGTTGAAATAGATTTGTCTAAGACAAAGTTGGAGGATAAGCAAAAACAGGAATTACAAAATTTGTTTAGTAGTTTTAAGGGATTATTCTCAGACAAACCAGGTCTTACTCATGTTTTATACCATGAAATTGATACGGGAGATAATCCACCAGTAGTTTCCAGGCCGTACAAATATGATCGGCTAAAACAAGCGGTAATAGATTTTCATATTCAAAAAATGTTAAGAGAAGAAACCATTGTTCCAATTCAATCCCCGTACGCGTCACCGGTTGTGTTAAGTAAAAAAAATAAAATGGGTTACCACCGGATAATCCAGAGGCATATAGATTTGCGGTAGACTATAGGAAACTAAATTCGATCACAAAGTACCCGCGATACCCCTTACCGTTAATAGATGATTTAATAACGAATATCCCCTATACGCGACAAAATATAATGTCATCTCTTGATCTAAGAAGTGGGTTCTTTCAAATGGCAGTAAACCTCAGTGATATTGTCAAGACCGCATTCGTAGTAAAAAGTGGCACTTACGCATTCCGGCGTATGCCATTCGGCTTATCAGGGGCGGCGCCCAATTTTCAAAAGGCAATTGTCCTAATCCTGAAACCGGTGATAGGGAAGTTTGTGAGTGTTTATATGGACGATGTAATTATTACGTCTCCATCGTTCACTCACCATGTTGAGCATTTAAGGGAGGTTTTTTCGTTATTGCAAGATGCAGGATTGTGACATTAAATAAGGATAAATATAAATTTGGGTGCGATGAATTGAAGTATTTAGGATTAATTATTAGTAAGGAAGGAATCAAAACGGATGAGACAAAGGTTCGAGCCATACTAGAGATGAAACCCCCACGGAACTCAAAGGAGGTGTCCAAGTTTTTGGGTATGTCCCAGTGGTACGCGAAATTTATTAAAAATTATGTTGATCTTTGTGAGCCCCTTTATAATCTTAAACGAAAATTAAAAAAATTCGTCTGGTCCACTGAGGCGCAGAAGGCATTCGACGCGGTCAAGGCGGCCATAACAAAGGCGCCAGTTTTAAAATTGCCGGAGTTTAAAAAGCCCTTCGAATTATTTACAGATGCGGGCTGGACATGAAAGTTTGTTGTAATTTAAAAATGATATATAATGCATAAAAATTGTGAAACATACTGGTATTATGTGAATATAGATTTTGCCAAGTAACTTATAGAGTTTTCATTTCAGGGTGACAGACCCTGAATTCAAATGTATCCTCAACTTGGAGAAGAAAACCCAGTCTCCAAGCCCATATGTACCCTGGAAGGGATGAAAATGAAAGATATAATTGTATAGTAGTTTAAGAGTAGATATTTAAGTAGTGTTAAATAGAGTTAAGTTAGTTAAGGGGTATACGCACATATGTGTAAAAGTGAGAATATACCATGATTAAAATGCAAAACTGTTAATGTTGGTCTAGTTAATTGAGTAAAATTTATTGTGTCTGTCAAGAGTTCAAATTAAGGAGGAATATTAAATTTAATTTTTAAGATGAATAATGAAAATTAAAGTTAAGTTAAATATTGGAAATTAAGAGTTAAAATGTGAGGATTCAAGGTTAAAATTCAAATAAAACTTAGAAAGTGAGGAGATTCAGAAATAAAAATTTAGGCACGTAATTTCTTAAGGGTCAAGTGGACCCTTGAATAAATCACGTTTTGCTTCTTGGAGGGGGTTGTGTCGTCTCGCGCGTTCTTTCTCTAACATAATCTCTGTGTTCTTTGACGGCCACGATTAATGGCAAATCTTTTCCAACCCAAATCCAAGAAGTGAAACGAAGGATAGATGCAAATAAGATAACCTTTAAAAGGACAGAAGTTTTAGTAAGCGCGATGGCAATTTAGAGAAAGTTCAGTTCAGAAAAGATAGAAGTGTAAATTGACGGCTTACCTAAGAATCACGAAAATCTCGCCATTCATTCAAGGTACATACCATTGTACGCGAGCCTAGATGAATATCTGAAGTGGATTGGACCGTTGCTTAGATTTCAAGGTAGGAAGATTATATTCTGAATGCGAATATATTATTAGGATTGAGAGTAGGCGGATATAATATAATTATATAGATAAGTGATCCAATTGCGCGATCTGTGTTAACTACGGCTACGTGTTTTGGTTTATTCTCACTTAATATAAGTTTTTGTTCGATATATAAGTAATTTAAGTTAAACTCTTAATAAAAGTCATATTAAGAATTCTAAAATGTCTCATCATTTCGAGAATCCCACACCTCTAACTTACGCTGAAATCCCACGATATGGTCGACAAAGATCGACCATTTCACAAAGATATTTAATAATTTTGTTATTCAGAGGCTTCAACTATTAGGAGAGAGAGAGAGCAACATAAACTAATTAGTTATGAAACATCAATTTTTATTTCTTTAATTTGTACATGGTGGAAAATAGTTAATGTTAAAGCACCTTTAAGGGGAGTCACTTCACGCAGCATTTTCCCTATCTCCGTAATGTTAAAAATGACCAATTTTAAGGAACATTTTTAAAAAATTGGCATGGTGTACAGTCATGAATTTTTGTGTGTGCATTCATTGTATTGTTTTTATTAATTTAATGGGAGCATTTTTCAAAATTTTGATTAGTTTTTTTTTTAAAAAAATTCATATGTGGAGTAACACATCAAAATTTTTAAAACAGTGAAAATTCTTTTGTACATTTTAATCCATAAATATTTTTTGAATAATTTTTTTGACAAAATCTCTCATTAAAATATTTATTTGTATAGTGTTAACACATGTGCAAAGTTTCAAGGCTATAAAATAAGTAGTTTTTCAAAAATGTTCCTTTTGTGTTGAAATTTACACTTTTGAGAAAAAGAGATTTAAAGTAAAAACTTACTATTAACTAATGCATACCAGAACTGTAACTTGGATTGCTAGTGTAATCTTCTTGTCTACATTTTAATTGTTTGTTTTTAATTCCAGCTTCTTTGGTTCATTGTAAAACTGCATATTCTGCTTTCCTAATACACGCATAATCTACTTTTTGCAATGCTCGACATTTGTAAAATCTAGGGGTTGAATGTTTAATACATCTAAAACTTTTAATTTGGTACTGAAGCCTTGATTATATAAATATATAGCTTCATGTACTATAGTTTTTGAAGTACCCAATTGCACAAATACAGTTTTTGGAATTAAACACCAAATACTATTTCTGCATTCACTAATATTTTGAGGTTTATCAAGCAAGCATCTAGACAAAAGTTCAAGATTAGAGACCTCTAAATACTTTTTTATGCTATTTCTAATTGCAATAGGTAAGTCGTGTTTATGCTTATATGTGTAACCTTTCAGTATGGACATATTATATCTACACCACAAGTCACTTCCCATGGGGCATAAACCGTGTCGTAGATTCAAATCTGTGAACATTTTATCAAAATATATAGCTGAAATAGCTTGCCTTATGGCTAACAAATTTTCACGAGTTGTTTTGAATAGCCAAAACATAGTATATTTGCAATTTGTCTATTTCTGCATCTGTCAAGCCATTATGGTATTCTAGAGATTTTTGTCCTCAAGCTTTTTGTCTTTTAATTTTGATTTTAACGCTTTAAGTCATGTCCCCATCATTTTCTCAACACACACACATGACCAACACATTCTAATTTTTTAATATTGACATATCTCTGAGGTTTAGATTCTAAAACTGTTTTGTATGCTTTAGAGTCCCCATTAGAGTCCAAATATTGTGTATATCGTAAATTGGGTAATGTCTGCGAGCGATGGAAGATACAAAAATAAAAGAAGTACACCTCTTCAACTTCCATATTCCCATACTATTTACAATGTAACTTGCCGAACACTCATCGATATGTACATTGCTGTTAAAATTACATGAGCATTTCCGCGACAATATTTCAGTATCAACAACTTCCCCAGTGTCCAAACCAACTGTCGGTAACAAATCCATTTATATAAGTATGGCTCCTTTTTTTGCCAGGTACCATCGATAGCCACAGGTACATTTTGGCATCCATTATTAAATGATATTGTTTTGGCAGCAGCTAATGCCCTAGACAATTTAGTTACTTTCTCTGTCGCGTTATTCAATGTATGCATGGAATCGTAAAACCACTTTAGTGTAAGTGACAAATTCATGACTCCGAAAAATATTTTTGAAACTCTTCTTTTTTAATAGACCTCATACCATATGAAAGTCTATTGTTCACTTCATATAATTTTGTATCTTTTTTGATTAACTACTGTTTTAGTAAACCTGGTATTAAGAAATGTTTGAATAAGACCACAAAAATCACAACATATTAACAATTTTGTAGCCTAAATTTATGTGAATACCTTGGTTTTTACATTTATTTATGTTATTAATGTTGTTTCAAAGCACAAGAAAACAGTACAATGTCAGTCATTTCACAGAAACATTCAAATGAATCAAAAAAGAAACATACTCTTTATTAAACTTACCTAACTTTGCTTTTAAAGCTGAATTATTTTTTGTTGAAATCATCTGACTGTTATGCAACGTTTAATTCATCGAAAGTTTGGGTTTTTGTATATATTTTTTCAAACTTTCATTTTTTAAACGTTTTATTATTTAACCAAGTTTTAAAAACGTTTTTAAACATTTTACCGTTATTGTTTTTGATGGAAAACACTATTTCACACGATGGCAGAAATTCGTTGTATTTAATGAGATAAAAATATAGCATGCGGTTACCAAAAAGTAAATAAACAGCTACAACTATTCACTTCACTTCTTTCCTGAATAAGCTGCTGATCAAAATAAATTCTTTTGATTAATTTAAACTATTTGAAAAGGCTGAAAAGTAGCATGTGTCTTTTGTTTTGATTTGAAAGGGGCGTGGCAGTCAGATGTTTTAGGGTTTGTGACAAATGTAAACTTTTTAAAAAAAATATTAAAAATACTTCTAATTCAGCTAGAGCAAAAATTTAAATTGCATTAGAAAGAAAATGAATGGTATTTTATTTTTCAATCAAAATTGAAAAATCGATTTTTAATTCGATTTTCGTGAAGTGACCCCCTTAAAAGGACAACATTTGCTTGATCCTTATCAGCAACCGATTACTTTATCACCAGACAACCAAACATGTGAATTCTTGATTAAATTTTTTTTAGGTTAGACTCGTGGAAGGGAAAAAATTGTACTACTGGCACCCTTACTAAAGAAACACATCTTGCTTTTATTCATACCACATACGCTTTACTTGAAATGTTAAAATATTGCATTAACGAATTAAAATTTCAGTATTTTCTTCCCGAAAAAATTCAAACAGATGCGTTAGAAAGTCGTTCAGGGAAATATAGAACACTTTCAGGTTCTCAATATTTAATATCAATTCGACAGCTTTATGAAGTAGAAGCTAAACTGAGAATGCAAAATTGTTTGTCTCTAACTTTGGTTTCAAACACATGGCCAGCTTAACTTAAAAGACATTCATTTGGAAGATTCGTGTAATGAAAATCCTTTAGTTATCAGTATTGCATAATTTTAATATTACACTATGTGAAAAAGATTTTCGTGATGCTCAGCCGTATCTACCTGTTTTAACAGATTTAGTTGGTGTTTGTGCTAGAGCAGCACTCTTAAAAAAAATTAAAATGCGACTTATGTTCCAAATCACTTGTTCTTAATAAATCTTTTGAACTAAATTCTAACTATGATTTAATACGTAACTTAGACACACAGAGGAAGTTTATTGTGCCCTTCTCCAGATGTTGTTACAGCAGTGCTCTACAACTCTATATAATAGTTCAGAAACTTCTTTCTAATGATTATGAAAATATGTTTCTTAAATAAAATAATGGCGCTAATTTGATATCGGTGGTAGTAGCGCCAAGCTGTTGTTTATATTCACCAAGATGGGCGATAATATTACAATATGGTTACCTTAATATTTTTATCGTCTGTCGATGTGGTTGCCATGGGGATAACGTATATTAGAAATAACTTTTATTCGTTTTTTCCCGCTGTAACCCTTTAATTTCAGACGATTTCCTTAAGAATTTAACCATTTCCTGTATAATTTTTATATTGTTTGCGTCTTCTGTTTAATTCTGGGCTATTTTCGAATATGGATATTTCTAAAATGAGTGAGTACTAGAATATTTATTTCTTAAAAGAAAAAGTGTTTAATTATCGCTATAAATCGTTTATTTTCGTTTTAAAAATGTTTCTTTTTACGTTCTTTGTTCGATGAAATTCGTTGAAGGAACTTGCAATGCAAGTTTCATATTGTAAGCTTTTACTACTTTGTAATTGATATTCTAAATTAATTTTAACATACATTATGTAATTATTTTATTTATAATAAAAACATGCAATTACTATGTGTAATAATAATATAATATTCGTTATTTATAATTGCTTCTTTTAGCCCTTATTTATAAATATTATTACATATATTTTGTTATTTAATTATACTTATTATCTTATTTACTTATAACTATTTCTGTTGTTTATTTATAGTTATGTCATGCGAGTTCTCTTATGCATTATTTTTTTACAATTCGACGATTATATTATATGATTACTATTTCTAATAACCGTTATAAAATCGTACTAAATGAATATTATATATAATTCCGATAAAATAATATTTTCAGATTATTACATACTGCTTATAATACTACACTGCTGTGGCCACCGTAAATGCAACACCAAGAAAGACAAGAGATAGCACAACAAAATTTATTTTGTAGATAGTATGTTGACCAAGTATCAAATGGTTAAATTTCTAGACTTCTGTGAAGTGTGGTTCCTGCCAGAATTAGTAGCAAGAGTAGTCGCCATTGTTGGAGATCACCACTGCCACACGCCTCGGCATTGAATCAAAGACTTTGGATGTGTTCTTGGGGTACAGCAAACCAAGCAGCTTCCACACGTTGCCAAAGTTGATCTGGTGTGGAAGCTGGGGTGTAATCTGGGTCAATCGTTGAGCAACCGTGGACCACATGTTTTCTATCGGCGAAAGATCCGGAGAGCAAGCCGGCCAGGAAAACAATTCAATCTGGTGATTAACGAAGAACCTTTGGACAATGCGTGCCACGTGTGGTCACGCATTATCCTGTTGAAATATGGCTGTGGCCAAGCCCTGAAGGTAAGGAAGAACAACTGGCTCCAACACCTCAAAGATGTAGCGCAAGCTGTTTAAAGTACCGGCAATGCTTACTAGAGGAGTGCGGGAGTGATATCCAATACCGCCCCATACCATAATACCCGGTGCAGGACCAGTGTGGCGGTGCATAACGCAGCTGTTCTGCAACCTCTCTCCACGGTGTCTCCAGACTCGAATCCGACCATCGTAGTGTTGCAGACAGATGCGTGACTCGTCAGTAAAGACAACTTCATTTCATTCTGCCGCCCACATCCTTCTTTCATCGCACTATTGGCGGCGGAGACGTCTGTGATTTTTCGTCAAGGGTAAACCAAGCAATGGACGTCTTGCGGACAGACCACTCTGCTGTAAACGGCGTCGAATGGTACGCGCAGACACTAAATGATGCTTTACAGACTCAATGTGCTGTGCTATGGTTCGTGATGTGACTGAGCAATCCGTCACTGCCATGTGCACAATTCGCCTGTCCTCACGTGAAGTGGATGCGATCGACCACGTCTGTCCGTCGTACCCTCCTACATCTAACGGTCACATATCCGCATTACAGTTGCTTGGTTTCGTCCAACACGACTACCGATTTCCCTGAAAGATAATCCACAATCTCGGTGGGCCACTGTCCTTCCTGTATCGAACTCGGATACTTGATCAAAAGCTGATCGCTGTTTTCTACGAGACATAACTGATCGTTTTTTGAAAAAAACCACAATTGCCGAACTTGAAATCATCGAAATCTTCAAGCCTTAAATAGCGCTTTGAGGTGGCGCCACAGGCGCGCGTGATGTGTTTCTGCCCTGAAATTCTAATCATTTGCATATCTCACCTCCGCTAATGCGTGTTGTAAATTTCATGTTATTTGGATGCTTCCTTCAGGGTGTTGCATTTACGGTGGCCAGCAGTGTATTATTAGTACATATATGTTACTTTTTATTACATAATATTATTCATTATTTATTTATTGATCTAGGTTATTCTCAATCTCTTCCTATATCCTTTATTTGAAATACATTTGAATGTATTTCAAAAAATTCTTTTAAATTATTGTGTATCATTAAATTACCGCTAGGCCGCCATATTCGATTTCATTCCAGCAACAAGAAGCGTTGCTTGGCGTGATCCTTATAACGCCAAGCAGCACTTGGCGCCATTACCCCCGTTATTAAATTAGCTCCTTAAATAACAACTGTAAGGAAAAAATATTAAAAAGTTGAAACGAAGAAAAGAAAAATACATACTTTATTTTTATGTATGTGGGTGCATTATTTTTCTCTCTATTTTTTCAGGTGCATATCTATGCTTTTATATATGTATGATTTGTTTAAAAAATATTTTTAACTTATTTCACGATAACTTGTCATATTGTTATTTGTGGGAACTTTATTTTTGGTAATTTTTAATGCTTGTTATTGCAAAGAGTGTGTGTAAATTTTTGTTTATTACTATGCATGGTAATAATGAAGTTTTACAACATATTTGATTCCCATTTGTAACAACGTATAACTGAATAAGTACTTTTGGGAGAAAACGTACCACAGATTTAAGGAAAGAAAAGTAATTGACAACAGTTCAATAAATTGTGTAATCTCTATATATATTTTTATGTATGTACTTATTTTCCTGTATATATCTATAATTTTATTCTTTCTATAATATTATTAATTTTTTCTCTAAAATATACTTGAAATTTATTTAATATTTCTTAATGCCGTGATTGTATATACCAATAAAGCTACTGTTTTTAAATTTGCGTGTCCTTTTTTTTTTCTTTCTGCTTTGCTTGAAAAAAATACCTGCTTTATTAACTAAATGAATTACATTTTTATGCATGGGCGTATTATAACTTACTTTACGATAACTTGTTATATTGTTATTCATAGGAACTTTATTTTTTGGTAATTTTTAATTCTGCTATTGCAAAGAGTGAATTTTTGTTTATTACTGTGCATGATACCAATAGTTTTAAAACATTTACTCTACATTTGTAACAATGTATAATTGAATAACTATTGTTGGAGGGAAAATATAGAAACATTTTAAGCAATGCAAAGTAACTGACAAACAGCTAAATAAACTGTAATCTGTTTCCGTGTATATATTTAATTTCATGCATGTATCTGAAATCATATATGTATGGGTTTAACAAAAAAATTTTTTTGTCAAATTAGTTAATGGTAATTTTTCATGCTGTTATATTGCAGACAGCAAGCTTTTGTTTATTAATTTGATACCAATTAAGTTTTAAAACATATTTAATCTACATTAGTAACATTGAATAACTACTTTTGGGGGAAAAAATACTAAAAATTTAAGGAAAGAAAAGTAACTGACAAACAGCTAAATAAACTGTGTAATCTATATTTTAATGTATGCATTTATTTCCCTGTATATATCTATAATTATATAGGTATAATTTATCTACAAATATATTTGAAATTTATTTAATACTTTATATTGTATTTGTGATACCAATAAAGTTACAGTTTTTAAATTTGTATGTCGTTTTTTGTTTTGAAAACTATTTCTAATTTTATTTCCCTCTTTGTAACTATTCTGAAAAAAAATAAGACAATAAATTTTAACGCTAAGAAATAAGCATAGTTTTGTAAAAAAAAAATACGTATTCGAATACAAAAGGTTCTTACAATTTGCTACAATGTAATAAATATAACTGTTCATCGTTAACTGTTTGTAGTAAATACATCGATAATCATATACTTGCAATTATTATTTAAATAGGTAAACTAATATTTACTCTTATGTTTTATGTACATGAAACACAATTTAATGATTTTTTAAATTTCCTGTAAGTATATTTGTTTTAATAACAAAAAGTATTTAAAAAATGTATCAGAGAAGCTCCGTAGAGGATGGACGATCTCTCCCTACTAGTAGTGTGTGACGTCACAAACCAGTCGCCATGCCTTCTATCATCTAGGAGGTATTGTTATAACACAGGAACCAGGAGAAAGTTAGATTTATTTCAAAAGAAAGAAAAAAAATAGGAAAAGAATTGCAAAGTCCGAAGGCCAAGAAACAGAAAGAAGGGGGAAAGAAAGATTTGATATCACAAATATATTTGGAAATAGCAAAGCAAGAAATTAATTTACTGTGGATGGTGCGATTATTAATAATAGAGCTAACCCAAGGGGCAAGAGCATTCCGATTGGGGTTGATGATCAGTAGTGAAGGGACAGTGGTAAATGGTCGGCGACCCACATGTGCAATTTGGAGAGGAAAGGAGATTAAACTTGTGCAAGCAGGGAAAGGGCCATGGTTAGTTAGAAAATGTACCAGATATTTAGAGATGGGAAGAATGTTAAAGTTAGGATTATTAAAAAAGCGCTTGACCCTTAATCCGTTATTGCATTCATTCCAAGACTCAAGGAAGGATAAATTTATTTAAGGAACTAGAGAGAATGAGTGGGGGGCAGGAACCGAAAACTCGTCACCATCATATAAAGCTTTTTTTTGCATTAAAATCGGCGTAATCCTTATAGAGCTTTGACCCAGTAAAGATTTTAGTAGCTTCTGAATTGAGATAATTGGATTTATTTGTAAGAAAGAGAATGGAGGAGAAACTATGAGTATAAATGTGAATTATGATGAAGCAGACAGAGAACTCTGCCTGAGTTAAAAAGATATGTTTTAAAGGGATAAAAAGGGAAACCATCGATTTTGGAACTCAGACGGGCCCTCGAAAGTATTAATGGGGAAGGAGATGGTTTCTGTTGTTCCATATTTGGAATTTAAAGTAGAGAGAGCTAATAATGCCTGATGGAGGATATTATGAGCGTCAGTAGGGGGAATTCCTCTGGATAGAGGTCAGGGATCCACCCCATATTCCTGCTCTGTGATTGGTGGAAATTGTCGGAAACACGTTAAAAGTGGGAAGAAATGCAGAGTCCAAGATAAGTGACACCCAAGTATTTGTATGACTCGACGGAATTGGAGCCAATTTTAAAAATGGGATTTCTCCTAAAGGTCGAGCTCCCACGAAAACTCCGGCAATGAGCATCTGAAACTGTTTTAGAAGTTGCTATTGGCAAATTAAGCTCGGAAAGCTTAGAATTGACTCAACTTTGGATTTTGTTATTATTATCCTGAAGTTCCCTACGCGAAAGGCCAAAAGAAACACCTGCGAGATCGTCCGCAAAAGCTTGGAGAAGAAACAGTTCAGAGTTAAGAGAAAGGATAGGATTAAAATAAATATACGAAAATACGGCCATCTTAAAACCTCAAATTGTTCCAATTCGATTGACTACTGAATTGTTCAAAAGTA
This sequence comes from Trichonephila inaurata madagascariensis, assembly GCA_019973955.1. Taxonomy (NCBI): domain Eukaryota; kingdom Metazoa; phylum Arthropoda; class Arachnida; order Araneae; family Nephilidae; genus Trichonephila; species Trichonephila inaurata. Next base: position 92,732 of record BMAV01017471.1, on the reverse strand, counting down.
ACAAGATTTTCTGTAGCTATTTGTTTTAAATTAGATTATCTGCATTTCACTACATATCCACCCAATTCTGACTTACTGTAATAAGATAATACAAATTAATTACCTCTTTAACTTTCGAGTAGTATTTAGGGAGGGGATTACTAATGGTTTTTTTAATAAATGAGAATACAACAGAGAACCGTTATTTCTGAATTTTATGACCTTCATTCGCAATCTTGTTCCGTCAGCATTGTTCAGGTTGTTAATCTTCCTTTTCTACAAAGTTCTGAAATTGTGGTAGAATGTTTTGACCTACTTGTTCCTTTCTGCTGAATTTCCCGCCTTGAAATGGTGACTGGACATCTTTTCTTTAATCAAGCAAAGAACATGCCGGATAATTTTAGTTCGTCGTGAACATTTCTTTACTTTGGCTGCATCCAAAATGAGGATTTTCTCCGCCCCTCGTTTGAGCTGCAAAGGCTCGAGTGATCGCACGATGGGAAAGAGATAGATGCCGAATGCAACCCTTTGTTCGTAAAAAAGTGTCATTGTTATAAAAAAATACAAAATATCGCTTTAAAAAAATGCCATGTGCTGGCATGTATGGCACACATGTCCGTGTGACAGCTTCTAGAATTGCTTTTTGTTTGATTTCGTTTCCACAGGTAGGATTTAAAAAGGAAGGAAATCTTTTCCCATGCCGTCCTTCGGAATGTACACAATAGATAACATTACTGGGGAAGGCCACTAATTTATTTTACAGTTTTTAACTAATACTAATTTCGGAATTTAAATGGTTGAAATGGATTCCTTGAATTATTTCCCATATTTTGGCGTGTTCAGTGAGTCTTAGGAAGGTAGCCTCTCCTCTCATAGAGAGTACGTTTATTTACTCTCAAATTTTAATAGTGGAGATATGAATTCTAATAAACCTTTTCCCATAAAAAACTACAGTAGCACTGATTTGTACTTTTGAATATTGCATTTGTTTCAATTGAGATTTTAAAATAGTTTTAATGCAAAATTTCAAAATATTTTACTCGGCAGTTTGAATTCTTTTGAAAAAAGGAACATATCTTTTATAATATCCAAAAATGTACCGAGTCCTTTCTTTTTTCTAAAAATTTCTCTCTCCGTAAGTTAAAATTTTTGCTCCTATTACAGAGTTTTATTACAACAAATTTCTCCTTTTTACAAATATATTTTATATTAGTAAGATCTTTCTTTTCGCTGATACCGCGATGGTTGCAACAAGTGGAGATCGCTTCACGAAGCAGTAACTAGGACGAAAAGTGACTTCAAAGTATGTCACTGTGCAAAATTCTTCAGGTCCTGTCATTTAAATGAATTTTTAAGAAAATTGTTTTTGTGTGGAACCTAATTTGAAATAGAGAACACTATTATTTATCCTGTGTTGCGCGAAAGAACACCTATTCCTTACATTGCATTAGAATTTTTGAATGAAGATGATTGAGAAGAGGAGTGTTATGGATAATTTGAGGTCATAATTCAAGAGATTTAAATTAAAAAGTCTTAAGAATAGTAGCGACAGGAAAAAAAAAAACATATGGCATTCAAACAAATTACAAAATAGCTGTAGATTTATCTTTTTCCCCCCCTTAATTCTATTAATGTTCATAATTCTGAAGATGTTTGTCAGATAAGAGGTCCTTTACAAATTAATTAACTTCCATCCACTCAAAATTAACAAATTTGTAGAATAATGCAGAGCGCCACTGTCAATTGTACTGCATGCCACATTTGGCACATGTGCAATATTTTACCAACCCCTGATCTAAATGAACCTATTAAATATTGAATAACTTCACATTCCATAATGCCCAAATCTTATCTTAAAAGTCTGAACATAAATGTCTCAAGAAAAGAATTATTTGCTGATGATTTCAATTGCATTTAATGTTGAATTCATGTTTAGTATCAATTCATTTTGATTTTTTAATTGGATTAAAACAATTTGATTTAAATCAAAATATTGTTGAAAATTATATAAAAATAATTCTAGACTAAAAGAAAACTTTAATCTTTTGTCAAACAAGAAAACTTTTTAAAATGATCCTAAAAGACTGCCTTAATCCCTTATTAAGACTTAAAAAACTATTTATATACATTTGTCAGAGAATGTGAAATAAATTTTATTTCCATCCTGTGATATTAAAATTACTTTTGTTACCAAAACTTAATTACTTTCAATTTTAGTCAACAGAAATTTTTGCTTCCAGAAAATATTTACATTACTTCATAAAAACTACGAAAAAATATTGTGATGCATTTGTTTACATACACCTATACTATTCAGTATAAAAGACAAACAATATACATTAAAAAAAGTCCACATTATGCTTGCTCTAAGTTCGTCTTCCTGAAAAATAATATGCAAATATTAACCAATTAAATAATAACAAAATTACAAATTACCAAAAAAATTTTAATATTACTAGAAAATACTTACAAGCATAATGTTTAACAAGATTATATATTATACATATATATATATATATTGTTACGAATTTTGTGTAAATAATTTGTATTTGAGTGTTTAATGCATTTATATTACTCTATGTTATATTTATGTAGGATATTCCATTTGTAAGAAGTTAGATCATATCACATTTACCGAGGTCGGCAATTCTAATCAAAACAGTATTCCACATCAACGCCATCTAGCGTCCTTTTTAAAAACGCCGACATGAACCTTTTTCTCCAGAGGCCCACTAACATTCGTTGAGAGAAGTCGTGTTTCGCGCGTCAGCGCATTTTCGTCCGCGCCAGGCGGTAAATCTTAATAGTACCATAACGAGTTCTATCATTCGTCCGCGCCAGGCGGTAAGTCTTATTAGCACCATAATGAATTCTATTTAATCTCAATTGCCTCCCTTAAAGTTATGTGATCTAACTTCCCTATTTTTCCGAAATATGCTTATCTAACTTTCCTATTCTTTTGAAATATTCCCCATGTAAATACTCCCTTATAATTCTTAATAAATTGTTTAGTTTTCAACTAGTTTCTTTCTTGAACTATGTTGTCTACTTTATTTCAAAATTAACTAACACACCCTAAAAACCCCTAGACACCATGCCATAAAAACCCCGCCATCTGAAGAATCCAATCTTTTTGGAAGATTTCGGTTGGATTCCCACATTTATTTCATGTTAAAAGTGTGCTACTCACAAGCAATGCCACCCCTTACGTTATAATAGCGATTCAATGAGAACTTGGCGAAATATTGGCGGTAGAGCCAAGTTGGCGAGTTCGGAACCCTCTGGAATCTTCTAGAAAGTAGTAGATCTCTCCACTAGTGTCACGTTCAATGACACGAGCTGTTATATTTCTGGAAGTTTCTGTCGCGCCTATAAAAAGATGCTCGCCAGGACGGCGAGGAGAGTCTGGGTTAAACCAGCGAGTAGTGAGGATTGTTTTGACTAGCGATTAGCTCGGCTGTGCTTGTGAATAATCTTTACTTACGTGTATTTTTAAACACTGTTATTGTGTTTGATTGCTGTTGAAGGTGTGAAGACCTTTGGATATTTACTCTGTGAATATCGCTGCTGAATCCTGTATTTAAAGGATTGGATTTTTGATAATAAATTCGCATCGCTCTTAAAGAACTGTTTATTTTCTTTGTGACTGTTTTGCATAAAATCCCTGAACCCTCGCGGATCTACGTAACAAACGTTTATATAAAATATAAAGAAACTAAGTCAATTCCTACTTATGTCAAAAAAGAAAAATTTTATTTTAGTTACTTTTTATTAAATAATTACAATTAATATAAATATGAATATACATATTTATATTCATATGATGTATATACATATGACAGAACCGCAACATTAAGTGGCAAAATAGAAAGTAATTTTCCATTTTCCTTTCTATATATGGTGTTGGACTATTTGTTTGTTTGTTACTATTTAATCATTAATTAAATTAAATTATTGTAATAAAATAGTATAGTTAAAACAAAATCACATTCTCAGAAATTAGGCCATCCCAGGTGGGATTCGACACCACGACCTTTGTGGATTAGAAGTCCAACTATCCATTGGGCTAAAGGGACACAACAAGCAATTTTCCTTTTTATATATGGTGTTCAACTATTATTTGTTTGCTACTATTAATTCATTAATTATATGTAATTAATAAATTAATATCTGAAAAAGCAGTATTAGCATTAAGTATTATGCACTACAAGTTTAAAAAAATGTGTTTGAACTTGAGTGGATGAATAAAAAGTATTTGATTCACGATTGAAAATTTGAACAAGATATATGTATAAATAAATATATATAGGGAGAGTGTGAACTAATAGTAGGAATAGAAAAAGCTTTAAAAAAAAAATTAAATACAGAAAGCTACAAAATATAAACAAAGCACACATTATTCGATAAATCAAACTTTGCCTTTTAGAGTAACGAAAATGTAAATCTGAATCTTACATAAACCTTTAAAATAAGAGACAGTTAAAATGCTTTGGCATAATTACGTGTACATGAAATTCCAGCTAGAAATATCACATTCATTTGAATCTATGTGGATTTGTTCATTACACATTTCAATTCCCATTTATTACCATTCACATTTTCAAACTATAAGACTTGCACAGTAAAAGACCGAAAATTTTGCTTTCTGGAATATTTTATCATTACTGAAATGCAAAATTTAATAAAAAACAAAGATGGAAGGAAAATATTAATGTTTTTCAGTAGTTAATAGTAAATCATTTAAGGACTTTAATATTACTAAGAAACAATAGCATAAAGCTAAGGGATGAAGAAACCTCTGTATGTGATTTAATCTTTCCAGAACTCATTTAAGTATAATTAAGGTCTAAATTGTAAGTAAAAAAAAGAATCTGCAAGGTCCTCTAAAAAAATTGAACAAAAATCACATAAACACTATTTTTATATAAAATAAGAACATTCCACTACATTATAACAAATCCCAGAATTCACACACAAAAAAAATGTATTGCAGATTATAGGGACAGTTATAACCAATTTCATTACTCAACGTTGAAAAAATCTTTTCCTCAAGTCATTATTGATTAAAAAATGTTGACCCACAACTCAACAGATAAAACACCGACTTAGGATTGTGAAAAATTAGCTATTGCATTGCATTGATGTGTAAAACTAGTGCTAACAGCCTAACTTTTTGAAAGTTTGCATACAGTACAGGAATTAATAAAAATCAAAGCAGGTTTTTAATAAATCAGCACAAAGTAGCAGAATCTTCATTTAAATATCAACAAAACACAGCAACTCTTTTGAAGAAGGCTCCATCTTCATGCAACATTGTTCGAATCAATATATATTTATTTCCAAAAACATTTCCTATATTAATATGTATGTATTTTTTTAATTAATACACTACTTTTTACAACATTACCTCAGTAAGCAAAGCCTGTGAAAATATGACTTAAAAATTGTATAGGGACAAAAACATCAAAAATGATACTAAAATGTATAAAATTCATACCTTTTTTCCGAAGGTATTAGCAATGACTCCAAAAGTTTAGTGCATAATGTCATTGGATCCATCATAAAAGCAGAATAAGATATCGTCTCAACATTGCTCTGAAAAATAAAATTTACTATTTCATATGATAATTAAAAGATTTTAATGAATCAGTCCCACATACGAAACACTGATTAAATGCATATTTCAAATAAATTTTACAAAATAAATTTTCTAATTTTGCTCCATTTTCAAATTTATTTTAAAATGATGAGGTTTTTATTTGCAATTTTTTCAATCATTTACAACATAAAATTAAGTTAAAATTTGCTAAGATTCCCAAAAATATGCCCATAATTTCATAAATTTTTCTTCAGATAATTGAATTCCTAAAGATACATACTATGCTCATTTAATTTTAGGATTCAAAATTTTAAATGTTAAGTGTTTCTCAAACAGCCTCTACATCGTTATTCAAAAACACAATTTCAGAAATAAAATTGGAAACACAGAACAATTGCTGATAGAACTCTGTGATATTTTACTTTAAACATAACAATGCAACAACTATTTAATCCTTGTACCTCAGCACCATTCAAATAACTAAAATATCCAGTATTATTTCTACAAATTTAGTTTAACTAAAAAATAATTTTACTTTTTCTAACTATCAAAATTTGTCAAAGTATTAAAACTGCAGCATGTCAGAAAAAAGTGTTATGAAAACAACAAAATTCAGTTCAATTTCAAATAGTAAAGATTTTTTTCTGAGAGCAATGTTTCCTTCCAATCAAAGTCAATAAAAAAGTTTAAATTTATATTATTTGAATCTCTTGTGTTAAATTTCACAAACTAAATACTTCAAATAGAGCAAAATACCCTTCCTGAGAAAGAAAAATTCAAAATCTTCTAGCTGTTTATTTCTCAATTTATTCTTCAAATTATACTGATAAAATCTCTCTCATTTCAATTGATATACACATTTTTAAGCAACTTCTATGAAAAATTTATATACAATTTAATACTCTCAGTAAAAATGTAATACTTTGGTTAGCAATGAATCATTGCAACATCGTCACAACTAATAGTTTTATGAAATGATTCCATGTACCTAATATTCTTCTTGACTGAATTGCATAACAGTGTATCGAATCCACTTTAACTTTATTACACATTCCTGAATATATATGAGTTCTAAATTAATTACATTTACAAAAACAAAGGAAACTTTAATTGTCTGGTAAACTGACTAGCAAAAATTAAATCTTTTTCTAATAAGTGAATTCCCATATACTGATTTAACTGCCTGATAAAAAAAATAACATTTGACATCCAAATTATTCTGATAGTGTTTTCTGTGTAATGTTTATGAAAAAAAAACACATTTATAATTAAATTAAATTCTATTTCATCATATTCAATTTCAATTGATTCTTTTGATGTAACAACCACATTAAACCTTAATTTTAAATTTTACTTCTTACTCTATCTGGACACATAGAAAATATTTTATATACTTCATGAAACTGTGTGTTTAATATTAGGAAAACTGAAAGGTATTTAGCTGTATTTGTCACTAGACAGCAATAATAAAAATCCCATGACAGTAAAAAATAGCAACTTAAAAATCCGAAAATAATTCATAATGAAATACATCTTAAAAAAACTGTGGCACCAATTATACATTCACAATTTTAAAAACAATCTTTCTTTTAGTATTCTAAAAATAACTATCTTAAGCTTTATAGAAAAATGAAAAATATTAAGTCTAATTGTCAGAACCAGGTTTGTAACACCAAAAACAGAGTTTACTTAAAAATGACTAAATCACAGCGATTGGGGGGGGGGGGGTGGGGGGGGGGGTACATTAAGAAAACATTGAACAATGTACAATTAAAAAATCAAATAAAAATTTTAAAAAATCTGACCTTTGTATCACTAGGAGTATTGGGCAAAAGTTTATACTCCACTGCTTCAACATTTGAGATTTTACTCTCAGCTTGCAGCATTGCAAATGGTGTAAGTGGAAGGCTTTGAGCAACAGTTATCTGTAACACAAAATATAAGATTTCATCTTCCGTCATACATCTAAAATCAAACTTTTACAGACTAATATAAAACAATCATAATATGAACTATACAAAGTAATAACTAGCAATGAATAAAAAAATCAGGTTACAGAAGAAATTATGTAAAATTTTTCAAAAGTTTATACAGTACAACCTCTGAAATTTGGTGAATGAAGTCAGAACGGCCGATCTGGCAACACTGATGAAACAAGACGCTGCACATGAGTAGTTGCAGGTGTTGACCATCTGCCCCCACTGTTATTCAGTTGAGCATCATTTGTGTTCCATGTAAGACTTGTTTTATGAAGTGCTTGTTCAGTGTCTTGGTTCTTAACTGAGAACAGGAAATGAAGGAAGAAAAGATCAATTTAAAGTTTTATTTTAGGCTTGACAAGACATCAAAAGAAACTTGCGATGTTGGTACGTGTTCATGAAGATCAAGCACTTCCATGAAGTGTGTTTACGAGTGGTTCGCCCGTTTTCCAGAAGGCCGGGAAAGTATTTCTGACAAACCCCGTAGCGGAAGACTGGCGACCTCCGTCAGTGATGAAAACATTGAGAAAGTGAGGAAATTAATCACGAAAGATTATCCATTAACTGTGCGCATGATAGCTGATGGATTGTAGATTAACCGTGAATCTGTACGACAAATCGTTACCCAGCATTTAGTGATGAGAAAAATGTGGGGGATATGTAGGGTATGATCCCAGTACGTGCAACAAGGTTCATGGTTTTTTTGTTCACATTCACACTAGTCCAGTCATATTAGGATTTCACTGCGGAAGGAGAATTAATAAGCTGAAAATTCGTATAGACCTTTATATCGGCATTCTAAATGTTATATCGGAAGTCTCATAAAATCTTGTGTATGCGACTTAAGATATTTAAGGTAAAAAAATTGGTTTCCTATGGTTTATAATGCTATTTACATTTTATATAAATATTGTAGAGAATAAAATTTTCTATAACTTTTGTTTGAAACATTTTTTATACATCAAACCATTTTTGAGATAGAGGGCATTGAACGTGCAGCGCTTAGCTATCTACAGCATAATGCAAGGTCAACTGTTAGTCACATGACATAATACGCCGTATAAAGTCTATAAGCCTTAAAAATATACGTAGTTAAAAATATTTGGCATTCTTTATTGATTATTACATTACATTAAATAATAGATTTCATTAATAAAGTATATATTTCTTTTACAACTAACTTTTGAACTACACTGTTCGTGTAGCTCAAAAGTTGTTTAATAAAAAGACGAACATGAATGTTAATTTTTTTCTTCTTCTTCTTCATTGTCTTCCAGTCACTCAAAAATTTCCAATTCATTCTCATTATTTTCATCGTCAAGGATATTTGTCTCCAAATCTTGAAGGATTTCGGGATCAAAAGTACAATCTTCATCGAGATTGCTCTCATATCGTGAAGCATTGAAACAAGCTTGTCCATTATACTGGCCACAAGGTGAAGAACATTGCACCCTGATTTCTTACATCCACAGCATGAACCCCCACCTGTTTTGCAGTTGCAATATACTGTTTCGCATAATTCATCTGGAGCAGGCGGTAATATTATCGTAATCGGTTCCAAGAATTCATTCCACAGAATCTAACCCCATTTCTGGAGCTCTAAATGATTCCTTAACCAAGTTTGAACTTGATAATATACACAGCTGATGTGTTGATGAGCCGCTGCACTTGTTGGTGGAATATTGGATAATTGCACGGGCTTATTGAGCTTTGTTGTCTTGATGAATTGAGTGTAACAAAGATTATCAATACTGTTATCAGATTGTGGAGCATTGTATATCACCAACTAGACTCATACTCCATTTTCAAGCAATGTTTGTACAGGGCAGTTTTCTTCTTGAAATACTTGAGCTAGTTGATCCAAATTCGGAAGATTCTCTAATATTCTAATGAAGGTTTTCCCCCCTTTTTTAAAAAATGCAGATTTCGTGTCACAGCCACTAAATGCGTCCAGAAATAAAATGTGCTTTTTACAATGCGGATATTTATCAAAACTTTTGGAAGAGCTCATTTGAGTTTTAACATTCCCTTTGCCAACTTTTTTAAAGAACACTTCTTTTTGATGTGATTGAGTATGTTCAATAAAAATGACGAACAAATCAATATCTTCTACAATGACGGCAGTCTTGTGATATTCCGATTCTTCAATAGTTGCTTCTGCGATAAAAACATCTGCATCATCTCTGGTTGTCGTGATATCAACAGATACTAATTTTCTTTTAGAGTAGTAACTTCAGAGTAGAGAGGTTGATCAAAAGTAATCAAACACGTTTCTTCCACTTTTCCTATAACCACAAAAATTCAACTATGTTAAAATTCTTTTCTGTTAATGCTCAATCATCATGTAGATTTTTGACTTGAATTTTGCTGTATTCAGGTACAATTTTTTTTTTCATATGCTAGAAGAGACATATGTGATATTGCTGCTAACTCTTTTGCACTTGCTATGGTTGTACATTTTAGTGTATGGGAGTTAGTGTATAGGTTTTGGAGTAACAATCTTAATCATCCCCATAACATGGAGAGTATTATTACCATCACAAGAGTATGGACATTTATATTGACATTGTCTCCAACATATTGTACTAGCGTGCCTGATTCCAATGATAAAATAGGAGGCTGTGGATAGTAAGCTGTTGAAATTTCGTACTGCACATTCTTACAATACAAAGCTGCAAATCCCAAGCTATATAGCACATCTATTAGTCTTTAAGATCCATATCATATATGAAGAAATACAGAAAGGCTTAGTAGTAGCTGTGATAAAAATAATCATTCGCATAATGCAGCCATTATTGCATGACTTATTGACGTGCATTTTGTTTTTGAATTAGCTATTTTTCCTTTTCTGTTTATCATTATGACTTCCTGTAAGAAATGCAATAGATTTTTTGCTATTTCTTGATTCACATTTTACTTGGAGGTGGATAAGACTTGGTTTCAACGACAGATGACCGAATGTCTTCATGAATAATAGCTCTGCTGCAGCTTCTACAATTCGTAACCGTTCTTCGGGATCCCTTCTTTATCATACCAAGCTTTTGATAATATATTAACTTGTGTATCCCGAAAAAATTTGATTGTAAAAGATTTTACTTTTGTCGTAATTATGACATCTGTCAAATACTTTGTTGAAGTCTTGTAATTAGTTTTATCATCTGATACATACCCTGTCAGGACATCTCTGAGCTCTTTCAATGTAAATTGCAAATCGTCGTGATTTTCAATGTAATTAAAAATCTCTGCCATAGCTTCTGAGATTTGATTATCTTAGCGAGGCTTCTTTTCAGTAAATGGTAGTCGATTTAAGAAATTACCATAGTAGAGAGTATTTAAATTCAAGAGTACTCACTTTACTGATCTTGCGCCTATACTTCTCTCTTTTTTTTTAATCTCTGCTGCTTCATCAGTTACTTGACCACAAAATAAACAGTTTTTTTTAAATCAAACATTTCACTTCTTTTACAAGGTACACTAGATGTTGATAAATGTTCGCTGTTTTTAATGTGTCATTTCGATGTTGAAATTGAATTTTTACTAATGTACACTTTTTGGCACTTGGTATGTACATTCTCGGGGGTTGAAGAATTTAAAAAATCGATGTGACCATTATTTTGTTCAATACTGGCTGCTTTCAAAGTTTTTAAACCACGCACTACAAAACAGGATCACCTTGTGATAAAGATTCATTACATATTAAACACAACTCAGCCATAACTCTCAAAATTTTGCAACTGTCGTTGCCAAAATACAATAACGTGGCTATTAGAAACCGGTTTGTTGAAAAAGGGAATCGTTTTTTTACAATACAGCTAAACATTTGTCTTTTAACTAGCTATAAATAGAACATTCATATAATAGAGGTCCGCAGGTCCAGGTATAATCTGTACAGAAAGAAACAAATTGGAAGGTTTATACACATTTTAAGGAAATTGTATTTTTTCCCACTTAAAATGTAATTAACATATATTAAAATGTAATTAAAGTCTATAATTTCAGTTAACTATTTTTTAATTACACAAATAGATGAGGGTTATTCAAAATATACTTGATTAATGAAATCTAATGCTAAATGTAACATAATAATTAATAAAAAATGCCAAATCTTTTTAACTATTTATATTTTTAAGGTTTATAAACATTATACGGCATATTATATCATGTGACTAATGGTCGACCTTGCATTATGCTGTAGATAGCTAAGCACTGCGCGTTCAACGCTCTCTATCTCAAAAATGGTTTGATGTATAAAAAATGTTTCAAACAAAAGTTATAGAAAATTTTATTCTCTACAATATTTATATTAACTGTAAATAGCTTTACGCCATAGAAAACCGATTTTTTTACTTTTGACCTTAAATATCTTAAGACATGGACACGAGATTTCATGGGACTTTTGAGACAGCATTTAGAGTGCCAAAATAAAGGTCTATACGAGTTTTCAGCTTATTATCTCTCATTTCGTAGTTGACCCTTATTTTTGACTAATATGACTGGACTACACAGCCAATATTCTCAAACAGATCCTGGTGAAAATTGAACATCCACCATACTTGCCAGATCTCAATCCTCCAGACTTTTTATTACCACAACTCAAACACGCTTTGAAAGGAAAGAGGTTTGACAATATTCCTGACATCCAATGAAACATGACAAGGCTTTTGAACTCCATCCCAAAAGAAGACTTCTTGCAAAGTTTCCAGGACATTTATAGGGGTGTACAGGGAGGTGACAATTTCAAGAGAAGGACAATAAGCTAAGTATTTCATCTGTTAATGTTGCAGGACTATTCACCAAACTTTATTGTCAGAGGTTGTACATCAAAAAATATTTAATTTTAACACAAACTTTGAAAATTAAAAAAAAGGAGTTGACTTTCAAAAATTTGTGAGTAGGGCAAGTAAATTTTGAAGCATTTAAAAATGAAAAATATTAAAATCAATACCTTATTAATTTTATTACTATCCACTTCATCATTTTCATCTGTTAAAGTTAGTAGATTCTAAATAGAAAAATGTATTAATATATATGTGTATTCCTAACACATATCAGTCTGATATGCATTTCATACACTACACAATACTTTTCAGTAATATAAAATTGCTTAAATTCCAAAGACAAAAGAAAAAAAAAAGAAGAAAAAAAAAAAAGAGAGAGAGAGAGAGAGAGAGAAAAGTAAGATTGTACAACAAAGATCTATAACATTTAAACAGCAATAGAAAAATAGCGAACAGCAGGTCAGGTAGTACCAGACACACAAGCATCTTAATATTTGCTGTGGGCATCTATCGAGTGAGCGAGTGTTTCATAACAATGCACTATAAAGCAACACAAAGACTACTGGTGACAGACCATGTAATTTTGGGAACTAATTTGATATCCGAGTGCCACACACCAAGCACTGTTTGTCGAATGATATGGAATCCAAAATGGAGGTCTAACAATAACAAATCATCAGGAAAATAATTTTAAAGAATTGTTTTGAAATATATTTCAAATAAAGAATATAGGAACAGATTGAAAATAACCAATAATCAATCAATAATTAATACCAATATATTAATATTATTATCTACACTATTAAAAAATCTGAAGGTAAACAAACGTATCTATCTATGTATGAATCTATGCGACCCAATTTTCTCATGAACCACACGACGCAGAAACTCGTCGAAGGTACCAAAATTAAGGGAATGATCCGAAGAATCCATTGTGACCATTTATATTTCGATATTACAATTAGTTAAAAATATATTAAAAACCTTAAAACGAAAATTAGTACCATTTTTAACCACCAGGGGGAAATTCTAAACTTCTTTTTTTTCCAGACGTTTTTAAAACGCAATCTAATTTTTTTCATGAGACTCACACAAAAAATAATTACAGATTCGGAAAGATCATTTACCTCGCCACGAAATGCTCTAATTTATTTTACAAAATAATTATATTTTGTATTTTTTACGATTTTTTTAAAATGAGTCGAAATTGATATGTTTTAAAGAATACGATTTCTAAATCGTTCCGCTTGCACTTTCTTTCGCATTAATGAAAAAAATATTTTATACACTAAAAAAGTTCATGCTTTCCTCTTTTAGAATCAGTCATTTAAAAAATTTAATGTCAAAAACTGTGTTTTTTTTTTATGATTTTTCAAAAAATACTCAAAATTTTATTTAAATACTTAACTTCTTTATTTATAAAAATAATCTCACAAAACTTTTTTTTCTGTCTGTAGAACAATATTATATATAATCTGTACACGGATTGATAAAAAATCTTAAAAATTACGGCTTAAAAAAAATGTGTTTTTCGTTTTTTTTCCTTTTTTGCGAGTAATATGTAAGCATTACTTTTTTATAAGTTTTTTGTTTAAAAATTACTGTTGTTTCAATCGATACATGAAGTTTAAAAGCATTAACTTAAAAATGAAGCCCGAAAATTTTTGAAAAAAAAATCTTCCTTTATTTTAGAGTTATTTTCACTGCTTTCCCGGAAGGAACCGACGGTTCGTTTGTTATAGGCGTTGCTTTATAAAACTGTAGGTCCCAGGTTCGAAACTGAAGGGGAAGAGATATCCAATTTTGCATTGGGCTATTTGTTAAAGTTTAAAATTTTTTTAGTGGAATGAAAAAGGTTAAAATTAAAATATCAAAATGTTTTTATCAGATCGTTTTTTTTTTAATGTTTTTTTTCAGTACATGTATATATATATCTAGGCTTTCCCCCATACTGTTTTTTTTCTAACTTATATAAATTTATATGTTTAATCAAACGTTCAGTAAAAAGCAATCGTTTCAATAGCTGTCTGTAAATTTTTCTTTTATTTATTACTTATAGAAATTTGATTTTAATAAATATATATGTTTTTTTTAAAGAATTATTTCTATTATTTCATTACTAAATGAATTCTTTGTTAATTAAAAAGTACATCATCAATTATTTTGGATCAAAATACATTTTAGAGACATTTTTAAGCTAACTATATGTAACGATTGATTCATGAAAATCTGAAATCTATTTTATTATTTTAGATTCTTAGAAACTAACTATTATTAAAAAATGATGAACGTTTTTTGTTGTACTCTTAGCATCAGAATTGTTTTCTTTTTAATGCTTCACATTAATAATTTTTTAATTCTAACTTAATATTTTTTTTATAAGTCATACATTGAAATTTGAAGCTATATCTTATCTGTGAGAAGGAGGGGAAGATAGAACAATTTTACACTAAAAAAAAGCCGTGTTCGGGCTATAGAGAGGGGAAAGAAACCTGTCTTAAATAAAAAAATAAGTGGAATGGAACAAATTTCGAAAATCGAAATTTTTTGACATAATTTTAGAAATCACTCACACTATGCGCGTACAAACACACACACAGAGATGTTGGTGTGATGAGGAAAAGAGAAAGCCCGAGCAACACCGGGCTAAGCGGTGGAGGGGGGGGAGGAAGTTATTTTGAAAAAAGAGTATTAGAAGTGCTGATTTTGTGAAGGAAAAAGAATTTTATAGAAAAGAGATAGCCCATGCAACTAGTCTACACTATTAAAATTCGTAGATAAACAAACGTATCTATCTATGATGCCATATCTTCTCACGAACCGCAAGACGCAGAAACTCGCCGAAAGTACCAAAATTTAGGGAATGATCCGAGGAATCTTTTTTGACCGTTTATATTCCAATTAGTTGAAAAGATATTAATTAAAAAAACCTTAAAACTCATAATTAGTACCATTTTTCACCGCCAGGGGTCAAGTTAAAAAATTCGGAACTTCTTTTTTTTTTAAGACGATCTTATTTTTTTCATGAGACTCAGATAAAAAATAAGTACAAATTCGGAAAGATCATTTACTTCACCATGATATGGCATAATTTATTTTACAAAATAATTATATTTTGTATTTTTAACGATTTTTTTTAAATGAGTCACAATCGATACGTTTTTATGAGTATGATTTCTAAATCGTTCCGCTTGCATTTTCTTTCGTGCTAATGAAAAAAATATTTTACACTAAAAAAGTTCATGTTTTTCTCTTTCAGAATCAGTCATTAAAAAAATTAAAAGTCAAAAACAGTTTTTTTTTTTACGATTTTTTAAAAAATACTCAAAATTTTATTTAAATACTTAATAACTTCTTTATTTATAAATATAATCTCACGAAACTTCTTTTCCTTGTGTAGAACAATATTATACGTAATTTGTACAAAGATTGATAAAATATCTTAAAAATTACGGTTTAAAAAAAATGTGTTTTTCGTTTTTTCCCCTTTTTGCGAGAAATATGTAAGCATTACTTTTTTAAAAAATTTTTTGTTTAAAAATTACTGTTGTTTGCAATCGATATAAAAAGTTTGAATGCATTAACTTAAAAATGAAACCCGAAATTTTTTTTTTAACTTCATCAAATAACGCAATGCGAAATTGAACATTTCTCCCTTTCATTTTCAAAGTCTTTTTTGTGCTTTTCCCCCCAACGAGTGGCGGCGCAATCGGTAAAGGTGCTTCTTCATAGACCATAGTACCTGGGTTCGGAACTGACGTTTTAAATTTTATGATTTTATAAAAAAAATACTCCAAATTTTATTTGCATATTTAAAACCTTCGCCAGCAAGTTTGTAATTGGAAAGATAATTTATTTTGTCACGATACAATTTTTTTTTTACAAAACAACGATACTTCACATAATTTAAGATTTTTTCTAAAATTAATCAATATCGATGCGTTTATATGAAAATGGTTTTTTTAATGCCTTGAAACTTCATATATTGATTGCAAACAACAGTAATTTTTTTTAAACAAAAAATGTAACAAAAATAATGCTTAAATATTTCTCGTAAAAAAGGAAAAAAACGAAAAACACATTTTTTTTTTTAAATCGTAATTTTTAAGATATTTTATCTATCTCCGTAATCTGTACAAAAATTTAAAAAATTAGTTTTTTTTTTAATTGTGCTTTTTGTTTATTTTCCTTTTTGCAAGAAATAACATACTTTTTTAAAGTCAAGATACGTGCTTAAATAATTTACTAAACACAGTGGAATGAAAAAGGTTAAAATTAAAGTAAAATATCAAAATGTTTTTATCAGATTGGTTTTTTTTTAATGTTTTTTTCAATGCATGTATATATATATATATATATATATATATATATATATATAT